>JAUTBZ010155989.1:0-11321 GCA_032361785.1 Lepetodrilus galriftensis
CATTTATTTGAAAACGGATATGATTCTTGTTTAAATGTGTTATCAATGTTAATTTCACATGTTATTGTCATTGTCAAATGTGCATAGTTGGATGTGTTTCTGTCATCATAGTCATGCATTCTTGTCGGTCATGTGTTTCAGTCATTATGTGTTATTGTCATATCTGTTAATTGTCATCTACTAGTCTAGTATCATGTGGTTATTGTCATGCGTACTATTGTCAAAAGAGTTCCTGGCATTAGTGTGTAGCAGTATGTGGTATTATCATGTGCTATTAATATTATCAAGTGATATTGTTTCTGGCAGATTTCCTTGGCAAGTTGATACAGACACATAAATAATACAAAACGTTTTATTTTGTCTGAAATACTGTTTCTCGATACAGTTCTCTACCATTGATGTCTCCCGTAGTAGACTGGGAGGTCTTAGAAAAATAATTAATTAACGTAATATAAATACCAATTCCATTAACTAGATCTATATGGAAACATCAAACATCTTTGATCATTAACCGAAGGTTAATGAAAAAATCTGAACTTTAATCCAAAAATTTCCAATATTTGGTATGACAATATGAAAGTAATTTCAACAGCGATGTGTATTTCAAAGATCAGACAAACAGTATTCCTGCACCAAATCCAGCTAGATGCAGATTTCAAGCAAAGATTAGGACTTTTCTTGAAATGTCGGCTCAAATGAAAGCGCTGTCGGATCAAACCAAACACGAAACGGCATTAAACAAGCTTCGTAGATGAATTTTCATTTCATTAGAAATTCTGCTCATGGAAAACATTTGGCGCGCAAACCCCTCTGACTCTGCTTATTGATCTAATTACGTGTATTCACGGCGCTTTTTGTTCTTTGCCATTGATCCAGCGCTTCCTGGGCTTTTAAATCTTCCCCTAGAAGATCGTTTAAGTCTGCGGTTGCCAATCTCACCGGCCCTCCAGTTGTCATCGCCACAATATCGCCTAGCGCTGATGTTGACATGCTAATGCACTGTTGAACATGTGATATTGAGACCTAAAAGCAAACTCCATTTGAAATTGCCATGAAAATTTGGTCTTTATTCTTATTCAAGGGGCTAAAGCCGACGTGAGTGTGAGTCCTCGAGAGTGGCGAGGCACTCGTCGTATGCGCTACCAGCTTCAGAGTGCTCTGTTCTTTAATTAACTAATTAAATTACATTAGGTTCTGCATGAAGTTGAATAGAAATCAATTTAAACGTGTTTATAAAAATTCATATTTCAAAGTGAAGATTTACAGAAATGGATTTGGATGAGATTTTATCAAACCATGTCTCTAAAGGCGGTTACTCTACATGAGAGTAAATGTTGACATATTTCTGTGAGTTACGGTACTGTTGATAGAACTTTTTTTTCTCTCATGACTTTCAGATTTCAGATAGTTAATAGCAAGTTGTAGTCCACGTGCAAATCGCTGTTGGACAGTGAACTAACACAAGAAAAGGTGCACGTGGATAGCCGTCTTTAGTCATCTCTCTCGTACAGTTGTTTTGATCATAAAAAATAAAAAAAATAAAATTATAACTGTAATGCAACGTGGATTTATTTATGACCGGAAATACCTATACAATAAGTACCACATGGTATACGAGACTGTCGTGACTTTTGGAGTTAATCGGAAATGTCACTACGACAGTTCTCTCTGTGTGTGGTCCTTCTTTACCTTAGAAGAGTATTTAAAGTCTCAGGCTCATCATCAACTATTTTCAGAAATGTCAGAAACACTTGCTGGCTAAAATAGGAACAGTCAAGCTTAAGACATTATAATACAGTACTCCTATCTGGGGGGAAACCTGGTTAGTTGAAACATCAGGGTCAAGAACTCAAGAAAAATTTGGACCATGCAACGTCAAGATTGTACTTTTTTTTAAATAATTAAATTAAATTAATGCTTGATGTTTAGCAAACATTTCGGTTTAAAATTGAAAAACCTTTCTAAAAAATATGGGAGGATTTTAAGAAACATTTGTTTGCGTTTTTTATTTGTCGTGGTGATTACCCCCAATTTAGAATGCAGCATTTGGAAGACTTCAAGTCTGTATCTTAATTGCCTAGGAGATCTAATGATTGCCACGTGTACATCTATGTCCGAAAGAAAGTGTCTATGTTCTACATACAAAAACTCAATCTTTTATCAAAACATGTGTCCATGATTTGAGCAATCTGATAACGACTACATCGAAACCACATGAACCAATTGGAAAATTGACCACGAATCCAGAATAATCTCAACAAATTGTGTACATTGATAACCAAGTGAGCTTGGAACATTGAGACTAACTTTCCCACATTGCCTACATGTTTGACATTATTCACAATCACACAGTGATCTTTATTGCATTTTAGCTCACTATGAGTCTAATTTCTGTTGAAAGACAACCGTGTTCAAATTACAACAAATTTCAGTAAAAATGTAAAGAAAACCAGGTCCATTTTACAAGAATTTATTTAAATGTGATGAAAACCATGTCTGAATTAAAACGGAAAGTTTTTGCAACCTGTTCCAGAAAGCATGCTCTATGGTGCCCCCGGTGTAACATGTATTTATTATCATTAATCAGAGTTATCTGTCCAACATGTCATCAATAACCGCAGACCACTTCCTTCTGTTCATATGTTCACGACAATTTATCTTCATTAGTGGGAATAAATCACCAGATTACATAAATTACTGTGGAATCATCGCCGTCAAAGACCTTCTTGTTTTTGTCTTGACAAACTCTGAATTTGTTATACACTAATATCTCTTAAAGACGACACAAAGAGAGATCACTGGCTGATATTAATGTGTCTGACCCGAAATCTTGTTTATTTCCATCCATCAATCGGCACTTCATTGAATGCCAGCCATTATGAAATATCAATCTGGATTATAAAGGACATCAAACAGATTTGGACTTTTGATCTGGTCTCAGATACCGCCAATGGTCTTGAATCTACGCCAGCAAGGCCAGAATTGCCGACTGTCAATCAAAAGACTGTTGAACGTTGTAAATATTACCATACACAAACATTGTCTGGAATAACATAGAGACTATAAAATGATAATGAAATGCTATTTTTGAAATAATTATTTGCTGTCCTTTGTTACCAAAATGGCTTACTGGAATTAAATGTAGCAACTTTCTACTGGAAAATGTATCTACACTGTGGTCCTAGGAGCAAATATATGCGGACATATCGCGTCAAATCCAAGCAGAAAAAGTTGCAACTATAGTATGCATAATGTTCCATTAACCTGTCCTTGTTGAAGGTGACTTATGTTGCCCGATCACATGCAGAAATAGAACACTTTAAGAGTGAAAGTCGAGCTTTCTGCATCGTACTGGGATCAAATGAATAATTTCGATACATGAACATAATAAAGTATTTCTCATCATGACTGTTGGGGTTAGAAGTTAAGAAGATGAGCACACTGCACTATGGAATGCATGGAAAGACTATTATAAATAGGGCATTTGTGATTGCCTGTAGCAGTTGTAATGTTAAACCAGTATTGGTGAACACAAATGGTTTAACTTTAAAACTGCTAGAGAAGAAACCAATAGAACTTTAGTATCTTTTTTTTTTAACTGGGGTTTACAGCCGATTTCAAGAATACAGTGCTCCCTCGATATAACGCTGAAGTTGGGGTCCATGACATGCCACCCGCATTATAATACCCACATTATATCAACGAATATAATTGTAGGAAAACAAATTTAACTTTTTTTAATCGGTTCCACGTTGGACCCCGCGTTGTATCCGAATCCGCTGTGCATCAAAGGGCGTTATATCGAGGGAGCACTGTATTTCATTTGCATCACAACTTGTCAGTTTATGACAGGAGGAAACCTGCAACATGCTGAATGTTGCAGTAAAATTGCGAACACCGGCCGGTACTGACAGACCGAGGAAGATAACTTCTTCGCCATGGTACAGACAGTGCAGACTAGTTATCATAATTGCATCAGAAATGTAATTAAATAGGGCAACCATTGTTGCAAGCAGCAGCTGTATGGTTAAACCATGGTTGATGAACACCGTACCACATCTACTAGGAGAAGTAAGCAGTACAGTCTACAGTCAACAGCCAACCAAGCGTGTAAACAGACAATGCAATGTACACCAAGGATCGTCGATAACACGTTCATGTGCTGTACATTACACTCACTGTTTGTTGTCTATTTCGTCTACAGACAAGCAAGGACATCGCTTTGAAAAACACCATCAAACAAAAAGTCTAGTGATGGAGATATTCAAAGGGCAGCCTTGAACCAGGGGCAGCAACTTTGCCAAGAAAACAATCCTGACGCATAACACGCGTCCATTAATAACGATGGTTGTCGAGACAAATATGACAAAAGTGACAAGCATGTCATTTGATTCTCATGTAGATATCAGTCCTGTCAACAAGCAAGTACAGAAAATGTGGAAATGTGTGTGGGATATTTTTTTGTCTTGGGAGACGGTACATAGTTCCCATGACGACTAGTAATTTGTCAAGAATACAACATTTGGATGTGTCAAATTCCAATCTTCTACAACTCGTACTTACTTCGTGTGTGGTAGTGTTGTCAGTTGACATAAATAAATGTAAAAGTAATTAGTTGATTATCCAATTAACTAACGTTTTAATTAGTAACACCTTATTATGGGGTGGGTCGATTATTTAGCGCCGGTTGCACGCTAAAATTAATGTTGCCATAAAAGGCGTCACCTTGTCACATCTAAAAAGATCGGATATGCTTTGATCTTTACTGGGTTCAAACCTAGCATCTGCTGTGCTAACATCTTTGATCAAATCCAGGCATTTTGATGTAATGCTGAAATTGACATTAAACATGACAAACCTGACAATACCAACACACAAAAGAAAAGAGAAAAATATCCTAAGAATGTCTTTTTAAACACACTTTCAGTTTCTACTAATAAATATATCACAATTTAACACGTTCATTGCAAACTGGCAACAGCATTGACATATTGTAGCTATGAAAGCTTTTCATGTGGAAAAATGTATTTAAAGTTTATGCACATGCATAATTTTGAACACATGGGAATTTCCAAGGCAATGAACCACCTATCATTTTTTTTATTTATATCCTGTAAAGGAAAATCTAAGATTTCCAAAAGTGCATGTTAGTTTACAAGTACATGGGCATTATAACCCACTATTATAATAATTTCTTAACTGACTGATCAATAACTACTGTATATTAATGACACAGCTACAAGGTACAATGCGTAATTATGTCTAACATGTCAGTAAGCAATCATGCTTTACTTTTTTTTATCCACAGATATTTTGGCAAGGTATGAGTATCACAAGAGTACAAAAGTATCATTCATTAGCCAATTAATTTGTTGTTGTTAGATCGTGACGTGAGCCACCAATTCGACAACATACCATTTATCAAATTTATTGTCCATTTTCAATGTAAAATTATTATTTTAAAAGTGACAACACTCAAACAATCATATTTCTCATCAATCCATCTATAGGACTGTAAATCATGTGTCAGAAACACATATCGTCTTGTCGGCAAACAACTGTAACTAAAGACGACCATAACACAAGCCAGCTGGTCGATAACCAAAGCAGTCGTACAAATAAGTACCGATGGATTACACCGTTACGTTTGGAACCCCGCACTGACGGCAATAGAAATCAGAACTCTAAGCCCGCTGGATGTTTGACCATTAACTGACCACAGCATGAGCCAGACAGCCGTTCCATCGGCAAGACAACCACCCCCAATTCCCCGGAGGCCTGTCACGCTCTCTAAATAACGGCCTTATGAGGACTTCGGCATCCGACAAACAAACCAGGAGAAACCCATAAGAAATCTGGCAATTAGCAGTCTGTTTGATTGAGATTATGTCATCGCGTTGTCTGGCGGGAGCGACAAGCCTGATATAGACCCGCGGGTCCCTAGGGGTCAATCCCGCTGTCGGATCAGCTGAGTGGAAATGGCCAAAGGTCATGCGACAGAAGTGTGCTGCACTTTCCAGCCGTTTCTTAATTTTGTCATAAACACATCTTGGTAACTGCTTGGAGTCTTGCAAGTGAATATATGATGTTATAATATTATTAATAATAATAATAATAATGTGAACATGTATCTTGCATCATGCTCTGGGTGATGATTATGGAGTCTTAACATCACTGCGGGAATCTTTCACCCATTTGCAATGACGCCATTTTCTGAAGCATGTTCGTAGTGCTACATGATTAATGTGCACTCAATGTGGATCAATGTGCACTCATTTCACCTTCTCAACTCCCTGGGGAGTATACAACTCAAGCTGCTAGTTAAGGCACTAGAAGGTTTACATTCACAAGTATCAATAAATGAGAAACTAGTATTTTAAAAACAATTTTAAAAGCTAGAAAGATTGCGAAAATTGCAAATTTAAGCATTTTGATAAAAGAATAAACTTGATCTTAGCATATATATACACTAAAATTAATAATCAGTCTAATAATAATATGCAATTGTGAATTATTGAATGTAGACCCAAAACTAATATGTGCATGTGTGCCAACGTTGAGATAGAAGCAATGCTAAATAAAATAGAACTCCCTCTATCATATTCAAGTCTTTCTGATATGACAAAATTAATTTAGAAATTTCTCAAATCTGGCGAAATGACTGAATAATGCTGACAGATATTGATTCATGTAGATATCAGCAAGACTTCTACGAGCTCGGATCTGCTTGATAACAACGTACACACACATACTTCAACTGGAAACACATTTATCTGTCAGTTTCAGATTCATCATAGATATTGATATCACAGATTTCATGTTTCCATGGCAACAGATAAGATAAAATTGTAATGAATATATGAATAAGTATACATATATACCAAGATGATATATATGCATGATATGATATAATATATACAGAAGATAGTATATGTGGTTATCTACCAATTTTATTGGTTTCAGCTACAGTGAATATCTATCTCTCAGTAATTCTTTATTCCTAATATAGAAATAAACAATATCATTAATAATCAGACTGGTGTTTAACTATCTTTGTAATGGATACAACAGGCCTGAGCTTCTCGAGAGGATGGTACTGAGTGAGTGGGTGAATATGGAGTTTAAAGTCGCTGCGGGAATCTTTCACCCAATAGCGACGAGGATGGTAATGTAGGCGAGACCTAAATCATGGCAAGCAGTAAGAAATTACATAAACCTCGATATAAGTCTCGACTAAACAAAACAATATATATCACTCATTGCATAGAGAAAGATCATAGTATTAACATAATAAATTGCTATATAAGTATATTTCATTATTAAAGCTATATTCATATAGATGAAAGCAAGTTTAAGTAGCGTACCACAAAGCCCAAGGGAAAGACAATTAACCTTTCTTCAGGATATTACATGAAATTAACGAATACAATTAGCCTTTATGTCGGAAATTACCCAAAAATTACCAGTCTATGGGATAGGATATCATCACAGTTGGAAATGTCCCCACACCCTCCAGGGAAATTCAACTGATATCGACATGATTAGGTCCATATACAGCGATATAGCTGTAATAAGTGTCCGCCCCTCAACACAGTGACATCAGCGACAGAGTGGACACGTGCAACGGTGTAGACAGCCACGACAAATCGAAACGTTGATAATTAGGTTTTCCATGAAACTGACGTGAAACAACGCTGGACGCGTTTGATGTTTAGGTATCATTTGGAATTTGTTTCAGGTTATTCCTTGGGAGAGAAAAAATGAGGACATTAATACGAGATTAAAAGAGGGTATCAGGGATATTTTTTTACCTTTGAGTCGCTATTTGGTGGTAATGAATATGGATTGAAGTTTCGCCGAAATGTACAAGCTGATCAGTCTTTGAGTGGCATTTATTGCATGGACATTTATCACCAGAGAACAAAGTAGAAATTGACGAGATTCATTTTGTGTTTATGACATAAAGACAACGAATGGCTATGTTAATGTCGCAATAACCTAAGAGTATAAATACCTGATGATTCACGGATCACCTGAGGCAACGTTTTTGCAGATACCTGTTGTACATATTTGGAAACCAAAAGTAATTGTACCACGATAATTTAGAGAAAATAACATTCAGTATTCACTTTTTAACGTGTTCAATGGATTTTTATGAAAAGTGAAAATTCATTTGTTGAAAATTAATCCAACACAAACTACATCATCACATTCTTCTCCACCAAAAGTTATCAAAGTCAGTCTTTGTCAAGATATTTACGTCCAATTTAATTTTACATAAACCAGACGAGGTCTTGTTGGGAATGTCTGACAGTGAATGTAATTACATTTAAAGACTGAATCTTCAAGAAATTGCAGCGGTAACGACATTTTTATAATGAATTTACTAACGTTAGAACTTGCTCATGTATAATAGGGTTTCTTCTACGTTTTCTCTGAATGAAAGAAATTGTTTCTTCCATAAATAGAAAAAAAATAATCCCAACATCCATCCATGTTGTAATAAACATTTAATGTAAAAGTTGAGAGCAGTGAAGATGCTTTTACCAGGGTTTTTTGCACAAACTTTAACAGACAATGCAACAAAATACAGTAAATGTGGTGTGTCACTATTTACTGAATGAATAATGAAGTAATTAATCATTTAACAGTTCAAGCTGTTTAATATGCCTTTCAATTGATTTGCAGAAGAAAAAAAAAAATTTAAATGACAATGGTCAAAATAACAAATAGACATACTTATCAACAAGGGAGACTGTATTTTCGTTTCAGATTATTTCTTTTAAAAATTGATTAAAGTTCAACCAATCATGAATAATTTATTCAGAATCATCGATTTTAACTTTCACAACCTCAAAACAATAATCAAATAGTTTCAAAACATTATGATTGGCTCTGAACTTTTGTGCAAGCATTCTGATTGGTTGACCAAGTGGAACCCTGCTGAAACCTTGGATCCAATGGCCAACCGACTTGAATATACAAGGGTCACTGAAGGTCACTGAGTGAATATCGGAGTGTCAATCAACCATCTAGTTCTGGTGGACTTGATTGACAGATGTGCAATATACATCATGTAATCCAGCCTCAGAATATGGGAAATAGACACGCATGAGAATGCATACCTTCCAACCGCCACATGACTTTTGACCAGTTTACTTAATTAGGACTTGTCTTTTCTTCTATACAAATATTAATTGTTCGACAGCAGATTACGGTTTCAATGTTGACGTGAACAAAAAGAATGCAACCAAAGTTAACTCACATGACAAATAATCAAATATTTATATTCGTTTTTGGATTTAATTCTATTAGGATTGGAGCCAATTTGATGGAAACACAATCGTTCCATAGTTTAGTGTGCTGTCAGCAGTGAGTTATTCTCTACAAATGAATTTAACGCCATGTGCAGAAACAGCGCAAATATTTACAATTAAATTTTGCAGTTTCTTTTGCAGATAAATATGAAAACTAATAATATTTATCATGTTTGTTTTGTTTCTTCTTCCATCCATATTTTGACATGATTGGATGTGTCAGTGTCCACTAGATACATTACCCATAACAAAAAAAAGAGGAATTCTTTTAGGGAAATCTGTAAGATTCAATTAGTATAATTTCTTCTCATTTTTCAGTAATGCTTTAATTTAATTTTATTGTAATTTCAATGCTCAGCCATGCTAAATTGAGTTACACAATAAATGTAAATTATAAAAAAGAAATATTTGAAAAATGTACACAATTTTTATTGTGCAAATACAACAAGACTGTTTGTTGTATACATGTTCAATCTCACTTTCATTTAAATATATCTAATAAACAAAAATAATAAAGGGTGAGGAACATTTTTGGATATAATAACACATTTACCGTAGCTGTATAATTATAATTAAGAATTTCTAAAAGTCTACAGGAACCATGTTCTCTTCAAGAACTTATGGATTTGCCGGTATTGGTACCTCAAGCCTAATTCCAAAACAGGTAGACAGTTTTTCCTGCCAAATATCTGCCGACCCTTAATTTATTTTGTTGAGTATATAATAAAGTGTTGTTGAACAATCACCAAGTTAAGACAAATATTCATGAATATTTCTTGTCTGTCAAGATTACAAAGAGAATTAGTAATATGGACAAATAGTGCAAGACAAATAAATACTCTTTCGCTTTGTTTCTAAGATCACTGGACCACATTACATGAGCAAATATATACAGAGGTGCTGCAACGGTTGAGCGACTTTACATACAGAGCCAATGATAATGAGGATTATATTTTCTTTACCAGGAAAGCCATTAATAAAACATGATGCTTATTCACATGGGACAGACCACATCAATATTACATACTTCTCAATGTACGTGTCTTATTGTAACGTCTTGTTTACGTTCTGTGTTATCTTATCATTAGTGCATAAACTTACCATTTGTGCACTATTCCGTGACAGCGCACAGTGCGGAAACATCACAGTGAATGATTCCTTATAGTTCGAATATAAATAAAAGATGAACAACAAATGGAAATGTATCTAATAACAATGTAGGCAAGATAAACTGTACGTGTTTTGAAGGTAATTTTAGAATTACTTAATGAAAATCAATATATGTGTATGTTGAATCCTTACTCGATAATAGATTAGTTACAACCAAAGTTCTATGAATTGGGCATTGCTGGATGTCACAGGAGAAGCAAGGTTAAGACGAGCTGTGAATGTTAACCTTGTGGCACCTTGAACATGTTGAATTGGGTTGTATACTCCCCAGGGAGTTGATACAGAATTGAGTGCACACATATCCATTGCAGTGTTCGAAATAATGAAAATAATAAGGGGATCATTCTCCATAGGCCCAATGTTAATAGTGGTAAAATCTATAATTTTCAGGGGGTCACACAGATACCTTTAACATTGCATATTTTCAAATGACACCCCAGACCCCTTATTAATTCGAACACTGAATTATGTTAATTTGGCAGAGATTGATGTTTTTACATCACCTCCTAAAATTTGGATTTCCGCCTCCTCAAATTTAAAATATCTTCCTTTATACTGTTGACACGTATTCCTGTCTTGTAGGCATCCTCGATGTGTTCCTGTCATGTATCAGCAAGACTCTGGACGTCCAGACTAAGGTCAAGTTCAGCGGACCTCACAAAGGCATCACCACACGGACGCTGTCTGACAGTCTGCACGAGCAGACCTCCACTGAGTGAGTATGTCTCTGTGTATTAGTGGAGCGTCCTCTCGAGGATAGCTCAGTGGGTAGTGCATCAGACACTGAGTGAGTATGTATATGTGTATTAGTGGAGCGTCCTGTACCTTTCTGAC
>JAUTBZ010156000.1:0-20750 GCA_032361785.1 Lepetodrilus galriftensis
CGAGAGTACTAATGGTCTTGTAGTAGATATGACAGCTTCAAGAAATGGGCCGCGTTCCACAGAGCAGTCGTAGCACTACGAGTCGTAGCACTAAGAGTCGTAGCTCATGTGTTAGAGATCACTACTAGAGTACTAATGGTCTTGTAGTAGATACGAGAGCTTCAAGAAATGGGCCGCGTTCCACAGAGCAGTCGTAGCACTATGAGTCTTAGCACTACGAGTCGTAGCTCATGTATTAGAGATCACTACGAGAGTACTAATGGTCTTGTAGTAGATATGACAGCTTCAAGAAATGGGCCGCGTTCCACAGAGCAGTCGTAGCACTTAGTCGTAGCTCATGTATTAGAGATCATTACTAGAGTACTAATGGTCTTGTAGTAGATATGACAGCTTCAAGAAATGGGCCGCGTTCCACAGAGCAGTCATAGCACTATGAGTTGTAGCTCCATCTTAACATATATAGAAGTTATGACTCTCAGTGCTATGGTTGTTCTGTGGGACAGGGGCCTTGTACCGAACTTATGATGAGTACGATTTCATGCTTAACCTCAAATTGTATATGGGGATTTGTGAATAAGACTTTGAGTTGAGCATGATCATTTTCTCAAAAAATGTTTCGTATTCTTGAGGCCAGTAGTCTTTTTGAAAGGTAACTGATGATGTAATCCCACCTTCGTTTTGGGGTTCAGTTTGTTTGCTTGTACACCGTTTCAGTAACAAGCAGTTGCTGTCATTGTAGTAAGTTGGCAAACAGTTGCTGAAACTCCGACTCGAAGAGGCGAATGGCATTAACCCTCTTCCTGCTGGATTAGGCACATATATTGCTCTTTAGGGCATCTTTGGTTGCCTTCAGCAGGGAGAGGGTTAAACTGACTGACTCACTCCCCAGTCTATTTTCTGTCAATCTACATTTTTGTCAATCCACATGGTTTTGGCTTTGGCCAGGTGCATGCAACTGTAGGGGAAATGAGATTTGACATGACTGTTGATGGTTTCTTATCTTCAATGTAGTTCACAATAGGAGATAGATGAGGTGCAAACACTCATAGGTAGTTGGCACTCACAATGTAGGTTTGCACGGTCAGAAATAAAAACCTGCCAAATTGTACAACTGCTTTAAGTTTCATGTCAACATAGCAATCATATCGATATTAAAAAGTGAAAGTTTTTTAAGTAATGGAAATTTTATCTCTAGGAAGACAAACAGATAATCCCTTGATGATCAATCTCTCTTATAACTGTCTCTGCTTTCTGTATACACGTAAATCTCAGATTAAGCCATGTTTGAAAAGTCTTTTTGAAGTGTTGGAGGATGTGTATTACCTCGTGTTCGGGTGTTAAAACACGAGATTCGCCGAGACGCCATCAAAGCGTCGGCCACATATATCTTCACTACCGTGCACACTTTGTGTGAATGGTTCGTTCGCATGATCGGCATGTTGGGATCGGATGTCCGAATCTGAAGGTATTTGATGTGCATCAGATTTCCGTATGTCGTCCCCACACATGTCATGTTCTTCAAACACCACTAGACCCTTTTTATCACCTTGTGTTGGTTGTTATTGTGCGGGTACGAGATGCTGCCTATGCATATAGTCAAGGTCAGGTGTTATGATGTGTTTTGTTTAAAAAATAATAATTTTAAAGTGAATTTCTATGTGTGTGGTTTTAAAAATAAAAATATCCAGTTGATATATGGTATAAATTGAACTGTCGTCTTGTAAATAATTTATTAATTTATTTTTAGCAATGTTTTCTTTTTTTTGTCTGTAAGCACCGTATGGAATGAAAATGTACATACTTATACACTAGTCTACATAACACAATATTTGACAAATTAAAATATTTGAACAGACATTATTGCTAAATTGTAAATGTGGGAAACCTACAAGATCCTTTCTGCAATAGGTGCATTGGATATTTTCATAAGAAAGTTTCCAGACAGAATCTGTCGATCACGACATCACTCGTCTAGCTTGGCTCCCATACTGTACTAAGTTTCTTGCTTTTGTCACAAAGTTCATAATTTATGTTGTTGTTTTGGTGTTTTTAAAAACAGTTTTATCACATATCTATTCCATTCGTGGGAGGTTTTAAATAAACAATGTCTCTTTTAGTTTGGTCTTCGATAAGGAAAAGTCTTTTTATTAAAGCAATTCTTTAATATATCGCTGTGAGCAATCTGAAGATAGCAAAGACGTTTATTTGTTTCTTTGTGTGTTTGTATGTTTGTATGTTTGTGTGTGTGTGTGTGTGTGTGTGTGTGTGTGTGTGTGTCTATGTATGTGTGTGTGTGTGTCTGTATGCATATGTGTGTGTGTGTGCATGTGAGTGCGTGCGAGTGTAATAGGGTAGCAATGACTGTCCTCTCAAAGATAGACAAACTGTTTCTAAATTAATAAATCGTCCCGTTTATATTTGAAAATGGAAGACATGTTTGTGGTGCCAACCCGAACCCAGTCATCCTCCTCTGATAGATGGAGGCGAATCTTTACGAGTAATTACATTTGTACCGGTCCTTTCTAGTATAATTGTTTTAATTGTATCATACGTTTGACTGAAAGATTCCTGCTGCAACATTAAGCAAACTATCATTCTCAGAGTTGTTTGAGTAACGGTTGCATTTCTTGCTAATACAAATTGTAAAGTCATGACCGACCCAGGATTTCAGTACTACTGGAGTTTAATCCCGAAGTCGAGTCGGCCACTTTGTTCCTGCACCATCATTAGGGAAGATTTGACATGTGCAAGTAGACAAAACCCACCTGTCTGCATGTTATTTGTGTTTGGATTGCTGTTGTGCACAAGTTCCTCTAGTTAAATAGAAGCATAGGTATGACATCTGTGACGTGCAGTGTACTACAGTGTTGCTATAGTGTCTAATCCACCCGCTAACACTGCTGACACCTTGCTACAATTACTACAAGAGCCTCCGAGTAACGCGATATTATTTGAGTACGTTGACAAGCCCCGGGCAGTGTCCACCTCCGTGTTTGCCCGTACTGCGGGCAAGATTTTTTGTTTTTATCCACCCTTAGCATTTAAAGGGCTCATGCCACTCGACAGAGCTGGAACAATTTAATGTAAGCACCGGGTTGTAGTGAGAGTAAATCTGCTAATAGATCGGTGTGGCACGATAAATGACAAGTTTGTTGTCTAAAGTTATGGAACTCGGTAAAGAGTAAGGGAGGATTGTTTGAGGTTGCTGCCTACATATATTGCATACGACTTTGGAGGCGTGGGTGGCGGATGACCTTTTCAAATTCTCTATAGTATGTTAATTATTAACCAAAAGATAGTGCAGTCTGGTGCTGAGTTGTGAATATAGGAAAGAATTTGTAAAGAATTACTTTAAATTGATCAAGTTTCATACCAATTTGTCTATGAACATTTATTTTCCTTTTATTTAGTTTTATCTACATGGTAATTGTGATGTTCGTCAGGTATATGGTAACGTATAGGTGAAATATTCCTGCTGTGGCATAAAACAACAACTTACTCATCATGTATGGTATATTTAAACAAACAATTCTTGTTTACATTTAATGGTATGTGATGGTGTTAACTAAATTCCTTCTAACAACCAACACAAATATTAATATTATAATGTACATAAAGGTATCATCATCACCACCTTTAACCCTTTCCCAGCTGTATTGATAAAACCCAGTAATCTACACCAAGATGCTTTAAGAGATGCCACGTGGATATCTTCGATGAACTAACTCTCCGCAAATGTGTGACAGATTCCCACAGCAATGTTAAATTCCATAACCACTCATTCACTCGATGAACTAACAATCAGCCAATAATATCAATGTAATTTCAAAGACGGAAATATGTTTGATAAGCAAACATGTTTTCCTATTATAACAGGATTTGTGTAATGTTTGTGTGGTGCCAGCTTCTAACATAACCACGGGTCTAGCTCGGTAAATCACCATCACCTGGTTCGAATCTCTGAATACCACCTCTTCCTAGTCTTGTCTCGAGATACACATATTTCAACTGGAAGGAATTACACTGTATCTGTGTACTGTAGAAGACTGGGATACGACCCACCTATCAAAATAAACAAACTATTCTGCCTGCCTGGGCCGCTTTCTATGAACTTCCAAGACTCAAAGCCAAAAATTTGTTAGTTAAATTTCATTTCATTGTCAAGTGTTTTTGATGGAAATCGGTATCGTACAAGAGGTATTTCACCAGATGATATAAATTGAATCGACAAGGAAAGTATCCATTTGATTCGACAAAACAGATAGTGACAAATTTGTGGAGTTTGGTAACCATTTTTTTCCTTCTCCATAGTAAAACCATGTATTCACTATGTCTTTGCTGGATTGGGCACAAGCAAGTTATATTAGGGCATCTCCGGTTGCCTCCAGCATGGAGAAAGTTAAGTGGATAAAATGAAGATCAGGGAGCCTATTATCGAAACATTCTTATGACCGTATGACAATCCTAAAGATTCATATTGTTGGGCTATGAAAGTGTTACTCACATTCTTATTCTAAGATGTTCATCATTGTTAGAGAATCTACATGTTACAACTATGTTTTAATCAACAGCTGTTGGCAAGTCTTTCAAATCCATCTTGGCACCTCTGATTTAACCACCAATTGACTTTTTAAAGAGATTTTAATAGTAAACCATTCTTTGTTGGTACTGTTACCAAGAAATCCTCAACAAACGATGACACCAAAGTTGTTCCTGAAGATCCGCCAACTGCACTAAGTATCACTGACAAGTTTCCAAACACTGAATACAACTGACCAGTAATTTCACCGACTCTGTGTTTTATCGCACGTCTTCCCTTCACACTCGTGTCCAGTGTGCCAATTAGCGTAATCTTTTTGACTAATTGGATTCATTTTCAAATATAGTCTTCTTGGCTGCGGCACTGCCCTCGTCTGTTGGACATCAAACACATGTAGATTGACAGAAGCATGTTTGCCATGTAGTAATTAGGTTAACTGAGCCAACATGACCCACTTCATGCTACAAGTATATCAAAGTGCAAGACAATTATGATAGGGAAAATGTACATGGAATTGTTTCATTACGGTAAATTCTGTGTTTGTTGAGTAGCATGGGTGGGGGGTAGCTCATACATGGTGGTCAGTAATTCATACCTCATTTGAACAAGCTGCATGCATGATGAGTTTGTTTCTAGCAGGGTATAAGGTATAGGCTTGCAAATAAAATAGAAAATGTTTGTACGAGTTATTAACAATGAAAATAAATATCAATGTTTAAAATATAACATACCATTGTTGCTAAATTGTCAGATGCATTGAGAAATATATATATATTTTTTCTTTTTATAATAGTAAGATTAATTTAAGCAAGACATGAGGGATTAAGTTTATTTTGAATAGATTTCTCACTTAGAAAATTGAATATTATATTTTCAGATACTAATTATTTTTCACATTTAGATCAAATAGTGGCTGACCAACTCAAAACAAAATGTATTACCTACATTTGATTGTATTAAATTATGTATCATGTATCTCCACACAACTTTAACATATCAAACAGTTTTTGTTGCAATGTGGTGTGATGCAGGGTTGTATTCTCAGCCCTTGCTTTTATGTTCTATGAAAATAAATCTGGCCCCAATATTGTGAAACTTTCTCGAGTAAGATTTAAAGTTAGTTTCACAAATACCATTATTAAATGTTGAGCATAAGCATGACATTGTACTATTCTTTTTGCGCAATTTTTGGGTCCTGATGTAGGAAGTTTTCCTCTGTTCCAGAATGTGTTGCGGAAGTCGGGACCTGACGGCCTGTTGACGCTGGTGGACGCCGAGGACCGCAGTGTTCTGTGGCTGTCCTACATCCACCTCCTGGAGTTCCATCAGCTCCCACAGCAGCTGTTTGACCCCGCCAACCAAAACCCGGGCAGGGTCCTCTCAAAGGTAAATACAAAGCTTTTTTAAAAGTAATACATTGTACTGGGTCCTGTAGAATTATTAAAATTGTTATTGTTCTTAATTTTAAAATTGGTTCTTTGGTTTTATTTTTTATTATGGTTTAGAGCCACTTTCATGATTCTTTCACTTTTCTCACAGCTTGTCCTCTAGAAGCTACAGATGAATTTTGTTAAAATTAATACTTGTACAATTTATTTATTTGAAGATGGAAAGCATATTGGTTACAATTATCTCGGGCATTTTCATATTGATCGATTGATTTAATGCTTTACGTCACTGCTAGAATATTTCATCCATAAGCAATAACTGTCCTCTCAAAGATAGACAAAGTGATTTTACATTAATGGATCAACCCCGTTTATATTTGAAAAAGGGAGACATGTTTGTGGTGCCAGAACCCAGGTATCTTCCTGTGAAGAGTTCGACACAAATCTTTATGAGAAATTACATTTGTTGGGCAGGATCCTTGGAAAAGGTCAATGAACCTTTTAAATGTAAAGATGATATTTTAAAAAATAATATATCATATGGGCTGTTCTCATGGAGATTAATCCTTTTGAAGTCGTACATTGGGCAGGGTCCTATGTAAGGTAGAAATGAATGTTTTCCCACCATACAACTGGCAGGGTCCTAGAAACAGTTGAGATGAATCCTTTTTAAGTAATAAATTTGTGCTGTTTTTATCGTGTTTGATGTATGGTTAGTTTGACAAAGGATGTCGATTGTATGAAATTAATTAAATTGTAGTCAGGATATTAGTGAACAAATCTAGAAAGCGACTCTAAACTCCAAATAAAAAATAAAATATATAATTTTTTATTTTTTATATTTTTTGCTTAGATTGGGTTTTGAGTAATTTTCAAGATTATTTCACTCGTAACACTAGGCATGAAGGAATGAATTAGTGTTTTACAATTGCAGTGGGAATATTTCACTCATACGCGATGACACTGGTAGGTTGAAGTGTTGCAGTAAATCTGCGAGCACTGGCCGGTACGGATGAACTCTGACTGATTATTAACCATGTTCCAATAATGCTCTTCCTGCTAAATACAAATACAGGTGCCACTGGGCACAGCAATTGCCATACATCCAGCCTAGCCTGTATCTAAGGATACATGAGTAGATGACACGTTAGTGCTAAGAATTATTACTATTAACATATCATAATATCTCAGTGCCAGAATTAATCCTTTTGACTTGGTACACATTTCCAGAATATTCATCACAGGTACTCTTTCTTTTGATGTGTCGTCCTAACATTGCCTAGTACATAGTGTTATTTCCACCGCCTGGGTCTCGCAGTATTACACGTCAGAATGCGTCGTAATCTCACACAGGTCGCCGCAATCTCCATTCCTGTCATCGCCTTTGACAAAAGGGTATTCCTGCTGATTTGTGTGTATCTGTGTGCTTATGGGTTAATGTACGACCCCCTCCCCGTGTGACGACATTGTGATCAGTGTGGTAATTGAGGAAATGGATGGTATGGTAGTTACACCTGGTAACCTCCCTTGGCACAACTGGAACGTGACGAGCAGTGATTCTTGAAGCAGCATTGGTGTCATGCAGGGTTGTATTCTCAGCCCTTGCTTTTCTGGGATTTGGATTAATTAAAAAATTCTAAAGATTTTCATTGATGTTTCTTATGAAGATTTATGGTTTGATCTTCAGAGTTCTAATTTTTCTCATACATGTATTGAATGTTAATTCTGCTGTGGTAGATGTTGATTTAAGTGATAAAAATAGAATTTTTAACTGTCTGCAATTTTAAAAACATTTTATTTCTCCCAAGGGCAGGTGATTGGTTGGAATTTGTAGTCAATGGTTCAGAGTTCAAATCCCGCCCCAGGGGCCCAGCATCAATGTTTGCGAAAGTTACATTTCTGACGCGATATTGATAGGATATTTCTTCCAATAATATAGATATTCTTGTTGTAAAATCCATTAGATCCATTTGTTGTTGTAACTCAATTTACTTGGATCATAATAATAATAATAAAATTTCATTGGTACAATTATTTGTACAAGTTGTTATTTCCCCAAGTTAAAATAGGATATTTTGTTCCTGTATACATGTAATTATTCACATTCAAAGCATTCTCTGTAGTTTATAATTGCTCAAAATAACCAACATGAGGTGTTTCTGTGATTAATGAGGGGTTTTCTCATTAATTCTTGGGCTATTGTGAAATGGTGTTAAACGTTTCCTAGATGAATATCGGTTTTCTTAAATGTTGGCATGCATTTGTCATAGTCTTATCTTAGCAATCGTGTTGAAAGAGTGGAATTTTTCTCATTGTGTAATTGGAAGCACCTTTGGAATGTTTTCAGTAGTGATGGATCTGAAAGTTTGACTTTCAGTTCAGGCCCTATATATAATCTCCATACAGGGATGCAGTGTTGGTGCACATTATGGAATTGTATATGGTGTAGTTGTCATCCTTGTACCAGCTATGGCTCATGGGTCTTTATTGTAGTTTTTCATTCTCAAATACACAGATCTGCATGGACTCACTGAAGTCCTGTTGATATTGCCACAAAACCCTAGTGACGACAGCTTAACCCTCTCCATGCTAAAGGCAACCGGATATGCCCTAAAGAGGTTTGTCTATTCCAACAGGGAGAGGGTTAATGCATCCAAGTTGCAGTCTTATTTTTCAGCTTAAAACATAATGTAATATGGAATGGTTCAATTTCTATTCTCCATTCTGTATTTCCCTTAAGAATGACCTATGGCCTCTGGTATTGAATACACTGCAAATATCCATGTGCCCCGTAGTCAATCAACAAACTGTTCAACCACATATATCTGCCACATGATTGTCATCTCAATATACTGTTGTCCTAATAACATTACCATTCATCAGATGACCAATACTTGGCCTACCATTGGTGCCAAGTGGCCTGTAGATGCTGTGCACACTCACACAGTATTGGACCTTCATGTAATACTGGACCTAACTGTTGCTGATGATTTCTGTGCACTCGGATGCTATCAATCACGACGGGCAAGTCGCTCGCCAAGTCGTCCATCACCGATAGTTTTCTCTGAGCGGAATGCTCGTTTGTCTATTACAGAATGATCACTACCTGTACAGACTCCAAACACACACAGACATGCTATGATTGTCACTACCTGTACAGACTCCAAACACACACAGACATGCTATGATTGTCACTACCTGTACAGACTCCAAACACACAGACATGCTATGATTGTCACTACCTGTACAGACTCCAAACACACACAGACATGCTATGATTGTCACTACGTGGCGCTGACGTAGAAATATCTCTCTGACAAATTATGGACGATGTCTTGTGTTATATTGGGCATATGGACGAGTGCTTCCAGGGATCAAAATGAATACTAGCCTGCTAGTCCGGGTAATTTCTCCCAATGCTAAAGGTATCCTAAGGACTGGTAGAACTTCATAACATTTGTTATTTGTATCGCTATTCTGGCTAGTAAGGTTTAAAGTTAGTTTCTATTGCTGCATGACTTCTGGTGTATTTCGGCAGGTTCTGTGTTTTGCTAATTAGGAACTGTAATGTCATCATTTTCCAGGTGCTCGCATTCTGTCTGAGTTTTCTTTCTTGTCTGTGTTTGCAATAATGTTCCGTCTCCTGTAGAGTAAATTTTATACTCTCACTACAAACTCTCGCGTTTCACAAATATTGCCATAAATCTGGTTCTAAATTTTGATAGGATCCTCGGCCTTCTTCGAGTTCCTGAAAGCTTGTTAAAGTAATTCATCAAAACAATTCCCCGAATTCTACCACCTTATCAAAATACCGTTACCACTGAAATTCCTCCACAAGATTAACTCGGTAGCCGTATCAATTTCTTGTACAATATTTTGCTGGACGGTAATGGGATGATAATGCGTGGTTACCCCAACTGGCTTCTAATTGGCTACATGCTGTGGCCATTATCAGCTTTATAGCACCGCTGAGAAGTGGTCCCCTTATGTAAAATATGAGCCCCAAGTTTATTGACTCTCAGAAGTGGTCTAATTCTAGTAATCTACTGCCTGACAGGCCGCTGGGTGTCCGATGTCGGCTACGATGTGTTGCAGGCAGAATGTGCTTGTATTGCTGTTTAAAAATACACACAGGATTAACTCATTACAGGACGAGATACCTGTTGTTTGTAGGCTTTGGGGTTGAAATTACTTCATATTTTGGGTGTGAGGTTACCGTCATAATTAGTGGTTTGCTGTGATAATTACTGTAGTTGTATGTGTAATAACAAACACGGATGACCAATAAGTGTTTGGGTGTTACATTGCAGACCGAGATTCCTTTAGGATACCTTTAGGAGAAATGGATCGGGCCGCTGAGCGAGTGGGCATGTTCGTATTTTTCGGGTTGTGCGTTTAAATGTTGATCTACATGTTTGCACTATTAGCATGATTAGAGGATTCAAATTAATAAAGCGTACAGGATGTGTGGTCCTTGCCCAGTCAGAATTGGACTAATGGAGGCGACAACCTGCTTGCTGATCTCATCGGCAATTTGACGTCTAAAATAAACCTGACCAATACTGGACATCGTGTCAGGGTTTAGATGGTTTCCAGCTTCTGGGAAGTATTTACCATTATGTGTTTGACATCAACGAGTACCTTTTGCTCATTGTCACCATATGCATAAGAAATATATATAGATGCACAGTTGTAGTATAGCTGGAAAGCCTGGGAGAACTAGAACTGACTTATGCATCTGTCGTTGTCCGTCATATCTGGATGTCCACTGGGCCAAGGAAATACAATATGTCGTTCAATTTCGTCAAGATAATTTTTTTCAGCTGGGTCTAGACTGGCGGTTAGTTAGGGAAATGAAATATAATATAATATATTTCGGTTAATTTTTTTCACAGTAAGATTTCGGATGCAATGGTTTGGTTTGATGGTTTATGAATTATTTGTGATTGTGATGAAAATCTTGTCTCTAATTGATATCTGGTAGCAAATTATGTAGTGTTGATAAAATCCTATTTATTTCATTGCTTGTGTTGTATACAGTTATGGATTTGGTTCTATGGATTTTATATTCATGTATGGGTGAAAGATACATGCTGCTACGTAAAACAATAACTTACTCTTTGAATTCTGTCAAATGGGTTTAGCTAATAGTAGGAAAAGTGGTTATGAATATATTGATGTTCAGGACATCAGTTAACCTTCTCCATATACCGGCATCTCTGGTTGCCCTCAGTAGAACAAAGAGTAAAGAGACCAGGGTTATTTTTTCTTGAAATCATTTAAAATTATCAGTAATATCGCCCAACTGAGAACAATAATCGGTAAATAGATCGTGGATGTTTTCGTCTCGAAAAAACAAACCACTGATTCATATTATTTCCACTTATCGCTAATCTAACGGAACCAGAACACACATTGGCAGGCCTGGTTCGGACCAAGCACCTGTCAGCTAATATTGCGCTACACGGTGTCAGATGATTCTGGCATCGCTGGTTTCTACACAACTGTCTGGTATGTGAGTGTTCTAACACTGGAACATTGACAGGATAACTTAGAGGTGGTTCTGAGGCCTGTCCAACAGATGCCGTGCCCACCACCGCCACTACCACCACCACCACCGCCACTACCACCACCACCACCACATCAACATAGCAGTACATTTCAAATACTACTTTCCATCCAACCAATTCTGGAGTAAGCCGAGTCTGTTATTCATAACCTTGTTAAAAAAAAAATAGTGTAAATTTGTAACAGTGATGAATTATGGATTAGAAAGGAATAAATTTAACAGGTAGAATAATGACGGGAAAAAATTTCTTGGTGCATTCATAATATGAGCTTGTCCCCTTATTGAACGTCTCCCTGCTGGATTAGGTAAAAACACTACTCATTAGGGCATCTTTGGTTGCTTTTTTCTCTCTTTTTCTCTCCCTATCTCTCTCTCTCTCTCTCCAAATCTCCCTCCCCTTTCTCTCTCACTGCCTGCTACAATATTTTATTTATTAAGTTTATGTTTAACTTTCCCTCTTGCTTCCACAACCAAGTATTGCAGACATAACATACAATTCAGGCAAATGTAGAATGTTAATTTCATGTGATGGAGTGGAATTCAGGTCAATTATACATACAGCAACATTTACATTGAAAATGGTCCGGGATCGATGAGAATATTTGGAATTTTCGCCATAACATGAAAGTAGGAACTTTTTCTACAGAATAACTGAATGGATAATGATGAAGCTCTGATGGTAATTAATGCATAAAAAGAGGTAGAGTTTGTATTACAGGGAGAAAAGTAGTGCATATTGTTTAGATTCTGATGGATGTGTTTCCATGACATGATCTGCTACGGTTTGCCAGCCACCTCCTTGGCATAGTGGTTAGAGCGTCGGTCCATGGAATGGTAGATCAATGCATGCTATTCATACCAAAAGGTGTTAAAATGTGGTAGTTGTTGTTCCCCTGTTTGGCACTCAGCATTAAAGGAGTACGGCAAGGACTGGTTTGCGGTACTATGGAGTATCAGTAATTTGAGTGGATATCCCTGTTTTAACTTTGGCATTATATTCCGTGAGCTAGTACCACCAGTTGGTGGAAATCCATCCTTGTACAACCAAGGCATCCACATCCAAAACATTTCAACCATGATACGAGTGAAATAATTCTGAAAGCGGTTCTAAATTCAAATTCACATTATTCAAACAGTCTTATGTTTGCCTACATCTCGGTACATTAGCCAAGTGTTCCTTTAAACCTTTTATCATAGCTCTGCCAAGTAACAACCTGATCAAATATCAAATTAATCTTGGGCAAGATTCTGCCAAGGTAGTTGTTTCAAATACTGTATGTGCGTGTACATTGTGATGTTTACTGCGGCTTTTGTGTATTTTTATTGGCTGTGGGAGTCTTTCCTAGGCAATTGCATCAGGAATGCCTACATCTATCATGCAAGCCAAACGCTTCCTTTAAAAAAAAAGGAAATATGCCGATGTATTTTTTTTCCTTAACTGTTTACAGAATTCACAACATTGAAACATTGAAGCTCTGCTTGTTGTGAATGTCAAACCATGATTTGTCCTATCTCTAGGATTTCATTTGATGTATGTTCTGATAGTAATCAATTGTTTATTTATTTCTGGGGGTATAGGCTTAGATCCTGTGGCATCGAGGTACTTGCACCATTACTTCTAAGTGCATCGGCTTCATTGTACTGAGAATTCTTAAAGGAAAATGCAGATAATTTGATTTTTTTTGGTTAATATCTGTTTTTGACATGTATTTGGCCTTCTTATTTTCAAAAGGGGTTATGAATTCTGTGCCGTGGGAACTTGGAGAACATGATATCCTTGTTCTATATCTGATCTTTACAGAATTGGTTGAGGATCTCTTTGTAATATTGTAGACAAGGGACCAGCTCCTGAGATTACGAAACATTTTGAGTACGATTTCATGTTCGCGCTCTTCTTTTGTTTAGGGATTTATAAACAACTTTGAGTTGAGCATGAAATTGTACTCAAAATATTTCGTAATCTAAGTTTATATGACTAAAAGGATGACTGGCTTTTAATTAATTTAGTATTAGCAGTGTTCGAAATGTCCGCATGCCCGTGATGGGTTAATTTTTGTTTGTTTTTCAAGATGTTTATCATCGATCACTGGCCAACATGTATGAGGACTGGTAATTTCTGAGACTTACTACCGGGTAGTCATCATGTCTGGCAGTGAAATTGATGAAGTTTTATACACTAGTATTAGTGAAAGAATCCCAATTTAAAAAAGAATAATAACAAAAATTAATATAGTTGGGTATTAATTTATTCTAGATCTTATTGCGACTGTGTTTGTTTGCAGACTGGGTTGCGGATCCCGTGGGAGACGAAGGAGGACCTGATCACGTTGCTGCCGGTGCTGGTGTCTCACTTCTGGGACGGCGTGGAGTCGTGTGGTGGACTAATGGACCCTCACTGTGTGCCTCTCCTCCAGAACCTGGTCACCCTCCTCAAGTCTCAGCTCAGGTCAGTCTCAACGACCTACAATTGCTTCCCAATGTTCATTTTTACTGCCAATTTTAATAGGAACTTCCACTATGTGCAGGCTCGTCGCAAATGGGTGAAAGATTCCTGCAATGACGACGTCAAACTCCATATTCATTCACTATGTGCAGGCATGGCCATTTTCCATGGATCTGCAGAAATCTGCTCATTTATTTATCCTGGGGTTGTGGCGTGTAGTAGTGCAGTGGTAGAATGTTTGGACTTCTGAGCCAAAGGTCCCGAGTTCAAGTCCCGTCCGGGGAGCCTGGCATCAATGTTCGCTAAAGTTACCTTTCTGATGCGATATTGATAGGATGCACCATCTGTAGAGTGGCAATGCAGTTTTCATCCTTGGTCTTGCCACTACCAGTCGGTGTTTGCATGTTTACTGCAACATTCAGCGCTACAGATGTTGCGGGTTTCCTCTTGTCTTAAACTGACAAGTCGTGATATTAGTGAACGATTCTAGAAAGCGACTCTAAACCCAAATTTAAAAGTAATAAAATAACTAAATAAGAACCTCCACTATGTGCAGACATGGTCATTTTCCATGGATCTGTGGAAATCTGCTGACTTATTTGTCCAGGCGTCAGTTTGTTTGCTCTGGATGTGACTTGTACCATTTTCCTTAATCAAGATTGTGTTTCTTAAAAAACAACATAAATACAATTTTGGAATTGATAAGACTTTGATCAATCTGGCCTATATGCTGTTTGGGTACAGCTCTCTTAGCCGCTAAGGGACCATAGCACTCTCTTTGCCGATAGCTAACACATTGCTAAGACAGGGGCGGATCCAGACTTTCAGGTTAGGGGGGGCTCAAAGTGTATTTTAGATGGGGCTCATAATTTCACCATAATACAAAATACATGTTTATTGAACAAAATTGTCCAATTCTAGGGGGGGCGCAAGCCGGGTGAGCCCCCCCTTAAATCCGCCCCTGGCTAAGAGAGTGCTATGGTCACTTAGCGGCTAAGAAAGCTTCGAGAAACGATACCCAGGTATGGTTGCACTCAAACCCTGTTAACCCTCTCCCTGCTGGATTACCAAAAGCACTCCTCATTAGGGCATCTCCGGTTGCCTTCAGCTACATTATAACAGCTAAAGTATCACCACTGGGTGGCAGGATTGTATTCTCCAATAGCTGCGACACATACCTATCATATTAAGCATGAAATTGAATTGATTGATGGGATGAATATTTCAAATCGGCTTTCTACCGTCTAGGCCGAAAATTTCCTTTTTCTGACACGAGACGTTCACAGGGTACAACTGTTTTGTTTTCTTCCGATTGCAACATGTCACAGACGATTTGGATACTACTTACACAATGGGTGTCGCAGATTACAAAATTATTACGTACGCCATTATTATAACACACGTGTCAAGAATTGTTTCCGGATTATGGCAAAAAAACAACTTTACAGGGTCGCGAACCAAACTTGGGTACAGGTTAGTTGTCTTCCCTGTAGTTTTGAAAAGACGATAGAATTTGTCCATTCTGCACTGGTAGTGTCCCGAGCGTTCACTCTTTTCACTGTCGACTTGTCAATTCAGTGCCGTTAATTGGTAGGCAATTCTCCAGTGCACGTTGCATTGTGGGTGTATCGTAAGAAAGCTTCATGAAAGGGAGCTAATTAGCGCAAAGCAAGATTCGGGCCGCAATTGAAAAGGATATGACTTCAGATTTCATGCTTAACCTTTGAGAAAAAATTCGAGTTGTGAAAACATTTGAGGAATTTCTATCTTGGGTAGAAAGGCAATAAATTGGCAATTGTGTAAGGCAGCCATATTTGAGATGTTTTATTATCGTCATAACTTGCCATGGTAGCTTTTGTAGGAAAGCTAATATCGCCATGCTTACCAGGGGGGGGATAATCTTGTGTTGAACATGTCTTGTGGAGTCACACCCTGTTCAATTATTCTAACTCAGTGCATCAATTGCTAAAGATTATCCAGGCTGCCGCTATCTTAAAGTTTGATTTTGATTCAGTGGCTATATGTGTTACATGTCTGGGAGTCATATTAAAAGTTGGAATAAGATGTATCTGATCTGTCAACTTGGACAAGTTTATTAAATTTAATAAACAAAATAATTAAAAATTGCAGACATGTAATCAAATATATGTGATTATATATCTAGAACTGGGTATCGTTTCTTGAAGCTCATATTTACTACGAGACCGAGGACTCGTGTGGCGATCTCTAATAAATGGGGATCGTGCACTTACGAAAGTGTTATGTTCTCGGTGGATATAAGAGCTTCGAGAACCGATACCCTGATCATGACATACAGTCTATATGTTTAGTTAGTTTTGTAACAGATGATTATAAGTGTAAGAATCTTGGTGACTCTAACCCCAATACAAAAAAAAGTTTTTAAAAAAACAAATATAATTTATTTAGTTTTTAGCACATATTATGTATGTTAAACTATCATAGTTCTTTACTTATGGTAAAACTTATTTCTATTCACAATTAATTTTCACAATTTTGTTATTGATGTCTTGATTTATTGCCTGGGTTATATTCTGGAAAGTCCAAACTTGCAGCATCCAGAAACAAAATCCATGGAACAAAAAACAATCCCTTTACAAATAGCTATTGAAGTTGATCTAATAATAAGTTCCTCAAAAGCTTTTGGATTTGCTCGTCTGGTAGTTGCAGGAACGGTGTTCCTTCCATGTGTATGATACACCTAGTAGTTACTGAATAAAAACACGGTGGCCTATTCTCGAAACGTTCTTACGATCGTAAGACAATCTTAGCGATTCTTGTAGTATGGCTACGAACTGTTGTTAGGCTAAGAGGTTCGTAAGAATAGGCCCTCTGTTGATGCCAAAAGAAAACCACTACCTGGTCAAGAGATTACGAAACCTTGTCCCAAAGCCGTGATTACGTAACTTTTCCGAATACGATTTCATTTTCAACTCATAGTTCTATTCACAAACCTCCAGCTTGAGCATGAACTCGTACTCAGAAAATTTCGAAATCTCTGGGTCTTATTGAATACAAATTCATGCTCAGCTCAAAGTTTTGTTCACAAATCTTCATATGAAATTAGAGCTTGAGCATAAAATGGTACTCAAAAGGTTTCACAATTATCGAGGCCTGTTCTTACTACTATAGTAATGTCTCGACAGTCACAGAAGCTTTGTTATCCAGCTTCATTGGTCCGGCCTACTATCAGTTAAACGGACTTCATTAAACGTATTAGAGCACTCCTCTCTCATCAAGTACCTACGCCAGCTTCCGACACAACTTTTCATCTCGCTAAAAGGGTTCATCATTTACCGTCTGCGTTTCTAACCGGAAGTCAGTCCTTCATTCCATGATTCCACCAAACGACTTCCGGTGTTGATCACCAACTACACGCGAGACCACTAAGTCAGGTCGCTTGTTCTGTCAGCGTCAGGTGGTCTGACAGAAATAGGTGTTCTGACAGAACTATCTGTGTTCCGTGTACAAACAGTTACAGATTATATCATTCTGTTACACGACTCCGTCCGATTTTAATCTCGAGAACCTATAATGAAATTAATTTCCACTTTAAATTCTCATTCTCCTATAATTATCTCCCTTTGATAGTTCTCCGAATACACGATATGCCGTTTGCTTGGTGGTTATGGAGATAGGCCTATGCAGGTACATAGCAATCGGTAAATGTAAGAATACACGGAAGTAGAAACTTTTCTGCACACGCAAGTACATAATTACGGAGTCAAAATAGTTGTATAATGTTCATTTACGCGGCAGGTGACAAGATAGAGATAATTTCCTTCTCGGGTCGATGTAAGGAGCCACGGGGAGCAAATCACGTGATTGCGAGACTTCGTACTTCCGGTAATTCACTGCGGGGCAACTCGAAATTAACGTCGGATCCCCGTTATGTCGTACTTTGTCACTAAAGTAATTAACAACAGGTAGACGACATGACGCATTCATTTTAATAGGATGTACCGTAGATATGTTACAGTTTAGATATTTTTATGAAATAGAATAAAGGATGACTCAGTATATAAGGAATTGAAGCTAATTTGTCATGGGAACATGTGTTCCAAACAAAGTATGCTACATTCATACGACTCTTTTTCTTGTTTTCTCTCCCTCCTGTCAATTTCACTCACTCTCTTGTGTTTATTTCTCTCTCTGTCTGTCTGTCTGACAGTTTCTGTCTGTCTGTCTCTCTCTCACTCTCTATCTGTGTGTGTCTCTCTCTCTCTGTGTCTCTCTATCTCTGTCTCTCTCCCTCTGTGTCTCTCTCTCTCGGTGTCTCTCTCTGTGTCTCTGTCTCTGTCTGCCGCCCCCTCTGTCTCTCTCTCTGTCTCTCTCTCTCTGTGTCTCTGTCTCTCTATGTGTCTCTCTCTCTCTGTGTCTCTCTCTCTCATTCCCGCGAATTATTCACAGCGGTCATACACGACATAAGAAACATTCGCTGCAGGTGATTTCTGCAATACTCTGATTAAAATTGATTTTCCTCACAAAGGTGCATTGGATTGTGTTCGGATTAGTTAAGTACGAGACACCTGTTGGTCTTCCATCCGCATGTTTACAGTAGCCCACGTAGTGTGGGAGCAGGAATGATAGTGCCGGTCAATCGATGGCAATTTTATAAGAACTGCTGCATGCAGGCATTGTTTGAGATGTATTGTCTTCCTGGATTAGGCTGTCTTCTTATTGATGACGTTTTTCATAACTAATCTAGATAAGATTGCTCAGATATGATTTATTTGCGTCTGTGTCTGCGCTTGTCTGGAGTCTGTCTGTGTTTATGTCTGTCTGTCTGTCCCTCTGTCTGTCCCTCTGTCTGTCCCTCTGACTGTCATTCACTATGATCTATACTAGCAATAACCCAGCAGTAAGGCTGCCAGATAAGCCACATAGCACATCACATAATATAGGCTATAATATATCTTGGTACCCATCACATAGGCTATTATATATCTTGGCACATTTCTGGTCGTGGGATGACTTACTAAAACCTGGTTACTGCAGACACCGGGTGACAGACAGCGATACGAGAAATCAGTGATTAACAATCAGCTGAGCCTGTGTTCTGTGTATACTTTGATAGAATGTCAGGATGTAAGGTTATATAGTAAGGTATTGTTATTCAAGACACACATCTCGATCAATTGATGGCCGTGATTGTGTTGAGCTACCGTAGTTACCCTTAAAAGATGAACCCTCTGATAGTTCAAATAATTGCTGAAAATAATTTGCTTCTGATCCTAAAAATACAAACATGACAAATTTTGTTTAAATTGTAATTTTCTAATTATTCAAATACATTTTTTTTCAACATTAAAAGAAAAGCAGCAGTTTTAAAATAAATCCAGCGCCATCAGGTATAACTTAAACATATCGGATGACGCTACCTGAAATGAGCTTCTGCATCCTTTAAAACTTTATTTTGTACTTTAATTAGTTGTTCCTAATAATATGAATAATGATCATTTTAAATTTTAGTATTTTTCAAACAGTTATAAATTTAATGATTTCCTTTCCTGTTCAAATTATTAGGGTAATTATGGTATTCACGTACTAAAGTCATTTCCCAAAGAAGTTGCTAGTACACAGGTACTTTTGAGGTCATGATAGGGTTGATGCGCACAATCTATTATTACACTGTAAGGAGGACCATAGGGATTGGTTATAAATGCAATACATCTCCCCCAACCTTCATTTCGTTTTCCTAAAACATTTCCATCCAGAACTGCATTGTTCAAACACTTGCGGCAATACAAATGCCGGACACTACAAATGTTACCAAAGCTGAATGTTACAAACTAGGGTGAAGGTAACCAATCACACCTCTCTATTTAACAATGGTCGAGGCATTTAATCTACTTGACCCACCATGATACAACTGCACTCGTACTAAAAGCACCATAAAACGATATATCACACCAATGCCACACAAACCAAATGTGTCCCCTGCTAGTCGTACTACTCCATGTTGATTGTCTGATCTGGTTAAACATCGCTACATGCATCTGAATAATATTACTGGATTATAGTGATTGTCCTGACCTTGAATACGCCATCAACTAATGGAAACAGCTGACGGAGAGAGAGAGCACCAAATCCATTCACTGAACCATAGAACAAACCCATCCCATGGACCCCAGCCGAAAACTCACCAGATGGCTAATGCTGCTACAAGAACTATTTCCAAACCATAAAAAAGTTGGTGCCACAACTCTGGAAGACTGTAAACATCAGTTCAGTTTCCCAGCGCCATCAGGTATAACTTAAACATATCGGATGGCGCTACCTGAAAGGAGCTTCCGCAACCGGCTAAAAATGTTTTTGAAATGGAAAATCTTAAATCAGCAAGAAAAGGCGCTGTTTATGTTTGTGAACTGAAGTGTATGCAGAAGTTGACAGAGATTTCATGAATCTACTCCAGAAATTAACACTCCGGAAATTGACATCACCTCATGGATCATCAACGTTACATTGGCGTCATTGCACATCTGTGGAAATTAAGAGAATATTGTAAATTAATTAAACTAAGCTCTGTCAGAGGTAGCAAGTCAGCCTCATAGCCTGAGCCTCCTGGGTTCAAGCCTAGCTCGTGCCATTGTGTAGCACTCGAGCTTAGATCCACACTGCTCTAGTACACCCAGCTGTGCATGGGTACCCGGTAGGAAGAGATGGAATAGTGAACATTAACCTGAAATGCCATCTTAGGTAGTGTACTCCCCAGGGAGTTGAGAAGGTATCATAAGTGCACACTGATCCATTGACCGGGGTAATAATAGTGTAGTGCATTGAGTATGCACC
>JAUTBZ010156001.1:0-11320 GCA_032361785.1 Lepetodrilus galriftensis
TCTCTCTCTCTCTCTCTCTCTCTCTCTCTCTCTCTCTCTCTCTCTCTCTCTCTCTCTCTCTCTCTCTCTGTGTGTGCTCTGCCCACGTCTGAGCAATGGTTCAAGGCGTATATCTGAATATGTGCCACACCGGAAACTTAGGTTCCTCAAATCATACAACCTGATCTATTATTCAGAATGCATTACATGAATAATACATCGTGGTCTTTTTAGGCTAGCATACCCACAAATAGATCTGTAATTTAATTATTGTTATAAGACGAAAATACTGAATACGGATCCAAAATACGTGAGAAAGAAGACCAGCGACATGCGTGTCTCTTCCCAAATATAAGACATAAAAATAATTGCATAGGTTTCTTCTCGCAAGTCCAGCATATATCTCTAGAAATGCATGATAGGAAACCGTTAAGACAATAAACTACGTCTGTTGATAAAATTATCGCTTCTAATTGTGCAATTCGCCTGGGTGTTGATCAAAGTCAATCCGAACGTGCCTTTACACCAAAGAAACATGCGTCTTCTACTTGGAATTTTTATCTTCTCCTCACGTTATTGCAGACAGGATATAACGCAAGTCATGGAGGTTCCTGTTCAGTCACTCACATAACACTCCACTATTCTAGAGACGGGGAGCAGTTGTCAAGTATCAATCTCCAAGCACGGATCGCTCGTGTTGGAACTCTCCTGACCAAAGAGGAACAAAATTGCAAAACAAGTTCCTGCATTCAGGTGCGCTGTGATTACACCCCGTCAGTTTTTTTCAATCCCTCGACACGAGACACGAAGCCTTCAGAAAGTTTATCAAAGCTCGCAAAACTTTAGCTTTGGGCTACGATTTATGACACGTATTCACTGCGGTCACCCAAGTGAAAAATCAATAAAACATCTGAGACGCCGATAAGTCATTAGGAAGACAGTACTGCTATCTTGGCTGTCGCGCGCGCCATTGCGCTCATCGCTCGTCCGGGGACGCTTGCTTGAGCTGTGAATCGTATACTGACATGACTATATAGTAGTATATTGGCTTCATTTCGATTTGACGTGTATAACGATTATTGCAAATAGCCTTGAACACAATTATCTTCATAGGATGACTGAATCGAATTTGTTCTATTTTTCGCATCATATATATTTTTTACATAAAATGTTTTCATTTGAAAATAAATGGATTATGTTAGACCCAAAAGTGTCTTCGCAAAATAAATTTTCCTCATGAACATTCTGCGTGCATTCCGCTTGTTCCATTTAGAATTGATATTTCAAGTTGTCAAGAAGATGCTACTTATACCAGACATTACAACACTATATTCACCTGATTAAATTCGGTTTCCGTGCACCAAAGGTTATAGTGAATGTTCTCAAGTGATAGGTTTCTATTTTAAAATGTCACTTCATGTTGTCCATTACTGAACATTAACCTCGACTCATTAATTCGTAATTTATTTTTAAAAAATTGGGAAAAAGGGGGTCAATGACTCAATATAATAGCGTTGATCAATACATCTATTTGGCACAATTTCCCAATCGATGGCGGCGTTACTAAACCCCGAGCCATCCGCATATTCAAGGATTAGTGCAATTTTAGTGCTAACGGACATAAAATACAATTTGAACTTTAATGTACAATTTAATCAAAGCAGGGGATTTCACACAAATGGAAAGTAGTCCCATAGCTCACCAGCGATGTCGAGGTGAGGTTTTCAAATGTCTTTAATGTGCGCTTTAAATTATAGAACCCTTTTAAAATCAGGATTGTTGGTTTATAGATATTTCTTCTACCTGTGCAGCAGCGCTGTCACTCAGAGTCTCGTGCTATTGATTCTATAAGCAACGCTGCATTAAAGTGGAGCGTTTAAGTTTTCAGAAATATTGCCGGAGCAGAACGTAATTAAATGTCCACAGTTTTTGTAACGAGTTGTCCAAAGTAGTCCATTTGTCCTCCCCGTCACCAAGGACGTAATGTTTGTTTAAAATCGTAGTAAACGACCGTTTTACCAAAAGCCTTTACAAAACGTGGGTTAAAAAAAAGCCTGGCGAATTGTTTGTCATGAAATGAACATTCATTCAAGCCTGATCAGAAATATTTGAGTGTGGGATTAACTACCGTAGGAGAACTATCTGGTCTGAGTTGTACCCGCTGAGCTGTGTGTAACGTAATTGGAAGGCATCAAATGCGAACTTGAAGCAGATGATTTTAAGGAAATTAGAAATATCCTTACTGGGCTACTTTGCGTTGTCTTGTGTTTCTGTGTGTGATTTGGAAATGCGCCATCGGTTGAAAATAGAAATGCTCCATTACAAGCGGCTGGCTGTCAATCACGGGTTCTGAACGCTGTCTTTTGGACTAATTTTCCATGAATTGGGAAGCTCAAAAAGTGCGTCATAATCTTCACGACTCAGGCAGTTTCTATTAATGTAAATACTTCCGCTTGTGCCCCTTTACTTTCGATTAGTGCATCCGCTCGTCTATCAAGAATCATCTAAGTCTAAGTAGGAGTAATGTAGTAATTTCCGTTTAAAACCCTACAGACAACGTTAAAGTAAGAACGTTGTAAGGTGAAATCTCCATGATTCTATTTTAAAACCGATTAAATATTTTTATCAAAATGTGTTGTATAATACATTCTTGTTGACATTCTACGATGGTTTGAGAAAATCTCATTACCATAGATTTTCTTTTAAATGCCTACTATTTTAACCTCCGAGAACAACGACAGACGAATTAATTACGTGTATATTTCTTGTGAAAACATTTGTTCTCAAGTTGATGCTAACGTTTTCAGATGAAGGAATAATTGCTGTTTGCTGGTTGGGCTGTTTCGGATTTCCTATTATGATAAACTGAGAATACAGCGTGGTTAATGCATACGCCATCCTCGAAACTCCAGGCCATTACGACTACACGTATTTGACAGAGATTAAGTGTAGTCATAATGGCCTTCGTTTCGAGGATGGGCATACGTAGTAGTATATGGTTACGGCTTAGTACTGTAAAAGTACAGTTTATATCTGTTTATTATTAATTCTTAGGATTAGAAAGACCTTCTAGTGTAGCGTACATGACATCTGTTATTACTATAATGGTCTGCGAGTACTATGGAGTGTGGACATATGCTTTAGATGTACATATATGTATGCATGAGAGAACGAAAATCAGTAGTCGATGTCGTTGGTGTGTAATGATTTGAAATGCTTGTGTATTTGGTGAATTGCCGTGAAATATATGTAATAGATACAATGCTAATATTTAGACTTACTAAAATGTGCTTATTTCAAATGGAAGCAAACCAGACTTCAAATTGCTCAACACAATTAATTAAGGGATAGTACCCTCTTTGGAAATATACATTTAGCTGTGTATTAATTTAGCAACGAAGGTTCCAGGTACTCTTCAAGAAATTGCAGAATATTTATAAAAGGAACGTCACTATATTTCTAAAATTTGGTAGAAAACTATCCTACACAGTATCTGTTGACCCGTAATTTATTTTGTTTAGTATAGAAGCTAACTAGACATCAAATACAAGCTAACTAGACTTCAAATACAAGCTAACTAGACTTCAAATACAAGTTAACTAGACTTCAAATACAAGCTAACTAGACTTCAAATACAAGCTAACTATACTTCGCTAACTAGACTTCAAATACAAGCTAACTAGACTTCAAATGCAAGATAACTATACTTCAAATGCAAGATAACTATACTTCAAATACAAGCTAACTAGACTTCAAATAGACTTGCTATATTGAATGTGATGAACAAGATATCGGAAGCTCGTCAGGTGAAGGTGAAGGCCATTCTGCCCTAGGAGCCATCTTTAGATGGATGACAATCACGTGTAACTGAAGAAAGCAAATAACCCGGCAAAGACATCGTTTTTCGCCTTTATTGCACAATGAATACAGCAAATGATACGTTCGTATTTATCCCCTAGAACTCCATGACACGTATTGTGCAGTAAATCTACGAGTATTTTCGGTTAATTGGTTAAGTCTCCTCTGTTGTCGACACACTCGTGATCAAAATTCAACTTTTGACCATCAAATCAACTCCCATGCAATTGCCAATGTAAATTTCTGCAGGGCGACAAAACCAGGAAAATTGAATTATCCTTCCGAGAGTCTTCGTTGTAGAATCGCGCTGTACATTGAACCCAACACTGTATTTCCATCAATACAGTTATCTCCCCTTTAAGACTATCGATCTCTATGTTATTTGATTTTCTCCAATCGCATAATACTCATTACAAGATTAATGGTCAGTCCCCGCGAAATATTTCCATGTAAATAGGTAAATGTGATTTATTTGCGAATGTTAAAGATCACTGGAGAAGGGTTGAAAGTAAAATATGGAAAGGAAACGTCAAGGAAATGCAGTTTACCATACCTTACCGAATAGGAACCTCCTTGGTGGTTCTAATTGATCAAGATTCCTAAATTCCGTGACGCGGCAGTAATTCGTCAATACTTCCTATTCCCGCTGGAAATCTGGATAAATATATGGTAATATAAACTTCACCCCTTTCTGATTTCCCACAATATGTTCAGTGTCCGCTTAATGTAAAGGGTTCTAATATAGATTCTGTATGTTTTCCCACAAGATATATATCAGTATGGGTTCAAATACATTATATTTTGTCTGTTATAAAGGGATCGCACAATATCTATCATGTTTCGTTATTTGGAGCACCAGCATTACTACTACTATGCAATTTGCAATATGAACACACTACTACTACTACTACTACTACTACTACTACTACTACTACTACTACTACTACTACTACTACTACTACTACTACTACTGATAATAACAATAATAATAATAATTAATAATAACAACAACAACAACAATAATAATAATTACATCTATATAGCACAGTATTTATAATAGCAGTGCTCTGTGCGTAAACTGGTACTTCTAAGTAGACTTGGATTGCTTATAGACAGATTAACGTTATAGACAGATTAACGTCACGTAGTTGAGAGGTTGCACGACGGTACGGGTGTATGTATAGTAATTGCAGTGCTGAATACCGAGCCTCATCATCATTGTGTTCTTGAGACATACAGTCGCCTGCTTTTGAGATATGTATGGTATACACACAATAAGGAAGATTACATCCTATCAAATGCGGAACTAAACGTATATCTCAAGGACGTCGCATACTATCTGGTAACGTGATATTCCATACAATATAAGGTCCAAAATTACATAAGTATGAGAATGATTTGAAAAGGGATATTAAGTTGTTATGATATTTGGCATGATAGCATCTTCATCCGAGGTCCGAGAGTAGATAGTTCGTCGGAGAAGATGGTCCACCTCTATTGAAAATGCATTCCACTCTCTTCTCTCTCCCTCTCTCTACTTGAGATTCTAGTTCCGGTTTCAGAACCGGTAATGGATCAGAAAGTGTCTCTAGACAAAGTGTCTTCTTCCTTTCAGTGCAAGCCGATACCTGGCCTGGGGTTCAGAAGAGGTTCTTATAAGTGCGTGTGCAAGGACGGGTACTATTATCCAGACGTTACAGCCGATGACAGATATTTTAAAGGGACACAAGTAGAAGCGGAATTTGCAAAGAAGCGGAAAGTAAGTCCCGACTGCCTCAAATGCTAGTGCTTGTTCCTCTGTCGCCATCCTGACCTAACACCTCCCGTAATTGCAGATGTGTTTTCCCGATATCATAATATGTACAGTTCATAACGACATCGTATTCATAGATAAGTACAGGACTTGAAATCAAGTATATTTAATTCATATTTTGAATGAAATCGCTTCGCCATGTACGTAACCTCACAGAGACTGTAGTGTAAACCGTACTTCAATGATATTTTACTCGATTATCGTTCGTTAAATCTTCTATTTTTAGCCAATCGCCTAGCGAGACAAATGAGCAAACGTTGTCTCATTAGATTTAGCGTTTCCGAGTAAACGGTGTTTCGTTAAATCTTAGACAATACATGCAGTGTTGCCGAGTAAACGGTATCTCATTTGATCTTAGACATAGTATTGGCGAGTAAACGATGTCTCATTAGATCTTAGACATGGTATTGCGGAGTAAATTGTGTCTCGTTAGACCATAGACATATAATTATGTTGTGTTGCAGAACGATATCTCATTAGATCTTACTTAGACATAGTATTGGAGAGCAAACCGTGTCTCGTTAGATCTTAGACATAGAGTTTCCGGGTAGACGGTGTCTCGTTAGATTTTAGACATAACGTTGCAGAGTATAGGAAAGGAAACACATATTTCATGTTACTTGAAATCATTCCTAAACATCTTAGCTTCCACAACACTGCATTTCATTCCATTCCTTTCTAGAACCTGCCCACCAAGTACGACGCGTTCGTGTGTCTCAAGTGTGCCCCTGGCTGCGATAAGTGTGAGGACTCGAGTCCGTGTGTACTCGCTCTCAGCTGGATACAGAGGTCCATCGAGCTGGCGGTGTCCGGCATCGTCATGTTCTGCATCCCCCTTCTCGTCTGGTTCACCTTCCAGTACCAGGAAGTCAAGGTGAGGATAACTTATGGTGGTGGTTGACCTGGTTGTGGTGGTGTTTGTGGTGGTGGTGGTGGTGGCTGTGGTGGTGGTTGACTGGTAGTGGTGGTGTTTGTGGTGGTGGTGGCTGTGGCTGTGGCGGTGGTGGTGGTGATGATGACGATGATGATGATGATGATGGTGGTGGTGGTTGTGGTGGTGGTGGTGGTGGTGGTGATGATGATATTGATGATTATGATGATGATGGTTGAGGTGATATGATGATGATGGAGGGTGGTAGTTGATGCTTTTAAAGATGAGGATGATGATGATGACGATGGTGGTGGTGTTGTTGTTGATGATGATGGTGATGATCATGATGATGGTGGAGGAGGTGATATGATAATCGATGTGGTGGTGGGGCTGATCATTATGATGATGATGATGATGATGATTACGATTATGATAATGATGATGATGATGATGATGATGATGATGATGATGATGATGATGATACTTATGATCACGATGTCAGTACTATACTACAAACTGCTATCGGTTTTCAGAATATGAAACAAATATGTGAAATTATAACAATGCGAACTATTCCAGTATCTTGGTTGAATATTCAAGTCACTCTCAATCGTCTGATACCGCTAATTGAATGCAATAACCTCAACCGATATACTCACCCCAGGAGACGAGAAGGGAATAAAAAGTAGAACAATTTACAGCATGGAAAATCTCTTTGCGATCATGTCTATAATATAAACTTAAATTCAGAGAACTTGCTTGGTCACGAAATTCCTATAGTATAACTGAATAAGGTGAAGAATGGTCACGTGACGATCCATCCTCTACCCTGAAGCGATGTCCACTTCTTCGTACGTTACAGTGAATGAAACTAAAATTAGAAGGTCTTCTCTGTAGGTAGGAAGTGATTAAATTCCAGTGCAACGCATGATTACATCTTTCTGTTACGATATCACATCCCTGTTACATGAGCACAAACGTATGATACAAACTTGTATCTTTTCTGTGTTACCATCCTCGAAACCCTAAGTATTATTACTACACTTGACCTCCGTCAAATATTTGAAGGAGGTTAAGTGGAGTTTAAAAGAGTGCTGTGTCTATGAGCGTATTCGTTGCAAACACTCGACCAACCCTAGGTTGATAAAATTAACCAATGACCAAACACTCATGATGATACGAGTACCCTCATTGGCTACTTTCATCACGCGACCGTCACCCTAGGGTAGGTCGAGTGTTGAATCGAATACGCTCTATGATACAAGATCTGATGACATCCTCGAAACACAAACCATTGTGTCTACGTCCGGCAAATGGCGGATGTTAAATAGACATAATGGTCTATGTTTAGAGAACGATTCTAATCTTACGCAATGACATTACTGTGTTACTGGAAAGCTAGAGCATACCAACCCCCACCCTAGAAACATGGACCATTATTGCTACTGAACAGGATGATCACGTCGTTATTCCGATACTCAAGAGTCTTCACTGGTTGCCAACTCAATAGTCTTCACTGGTTGCCAACTCAAGAGTCTTCACTGGTTGACAGTATCTAAACAAAGTAGAGTTTAACCTTCTCGTTCTTGTTTTCAAGATTCCTCACGATCTAGCATCAGACTAACCTATCTGAACTTGCCATGAGACTCGCAAACCTTCTCAGGTCACGTGATGCCCAAATGGCTCAGTCTGTATCTTTGGCCCATAAATTAAAAATCATTCGGAGACCCTGGCAACTCCAGGCTGCTTGTCCATTGCCATGGAACAATCTTCCAACAAATCACCCGTGAAGCAGCCAAACTATGCACGTTAAAAACTAACAACTGGATCACTTCTTTAGTGAAGTTAATTAATTATATGTGCAATGATCACCCTGGATAGTTGTGTTATATTAATAAATAAAATAAAATAAAATAAATAAATATTATTATTATTATTATAATTATCAGCAGCTGCAGGAGTAGTAGTAGTAGTAGTGGTAGTAGTAGTAGTAGTAGTGGTAGTAGTAGTAGTAGTAGTAGTAGTTGTTGTTGTTGTTGTTGTTGTTGTCGTCGTCGTCGTCGTCGTCGTCGTTGTAGTAGTAGTAGTAGTAGTAGTAGTAGTAGTAGTAGTAGTAGTAGTAGTAGTAGTTGTTACATGCACCAGATCATCATAATTATGTTACATTCGCCTTCATATGCGACATGAGAAAATCCGTATATTACATTCATGATCACATCTCTAGATGTTACATGATCATACATAGTAATATGTTTTGCATTCACCACTGGTGCACGTTTAAGTACAGATGTACGCGATTCTTTTGGGAATAACTGATCTGAAACTCTGTGGGATTTAGTTCTACAAAGGTGTATATGAAATAGATTTTGTGGCATTTTTTTAAAGGATATAATTACCCCCACGGCGTTGAGCATCAACGTGGTATATTATCAGAATCGTGCCGTTAAAAACTGGAAAAATGGGTCCAATTCCTCGGCGAGAACGTCCGAGGGGGGCAAATTGAATATCTAAAAGCTTATTGTATCCACCCTGTGGAATGATTACTCCTCATGTATAAGTCCAGTACGTAGGGTTCATGAATTTCACATCATATCGTGCGTACTTATATATTGTGGTCATTTCAATACGAATATCAATATCTGTTGATCCATACATTTGATTGGTGACGGTCGTATATTGATGTGAAATGTACACTCGCGCACTACTTTATGTCAGCAACTGTAAACCATAATTATATATATATATACAACATTGGTGAAGATGCATAAGTATGAATTGGTTTGTTACTAATACATTCGACGAATATTCGACGAATATTCGACGAATAAAACAATTTCGATGATCTGTAGAACATTGGCCTCCAGAATATATTTTACGGGCGCCTCTTCAAATTTACCAACTAGAAGTGCCAAGATTTTGTACAGATATGTCATAATACTTTCGGAATTAGTGACGCTTCTATTGGGGGAAATAAAATACCACAATGCAAGGAAGAGCTAATTTACCACCGCTTCTCTAGGGGCATATACTGCACCAATAAAACTGCCAACATGTAACGTAAATCATACTACATGTAATGAATTGTTGCCTGAACGCACCGAGAAGACCACCCAGAACTATATTTCATATCTAGATTCAATAATAACACAGCGATTCATATCATCCAGAAAATTACATCTATTTTAAGTGATTCAATTATGTGTCAGTATTTATGAATCATTATAAACTGAAACTTGTGACTGCACGAACAACAACGATGAAAGATAGTAGTTAACTGCATTTACTGGGAGGATAACCTGGGGTACGAGTAACACGTCTGACATTTGATTTCAAATTACGAATTAGCTGAACTGCGGGGAGAAGTTAGTGTATAGTTAGTAGTTAGTTAGTATGATTTATGTCATATTTGGAATCAAGAAGATAGTGTTCATCCAAATAATATGATGGGAAGATAAGATGCCATATTATGGTAAATGTTCGTGCCCAATTATCGTTATTTGAAAATAACTTAGATGCTTGACAAAGTTTATTAGTGTTCTTTTTTTTATAGAGATTGATAATTTGTAAGTACGTGACTTTATTAGTGGCGTTGGTTACTGATATTTATGAGCTAAAACTGTACTTTTAAAGGCATAATATCACATATATTTATGGTCGTTTGGGACTAGTTCTTAGCTACAACTGCAAAATACATTCACTTGACATACATAAAATCATGTTTGTACTTCCAAATTCCTTTCCACCGCTCTTTGGTAGACACATATCCAATGCAACCCCATGTAGTCTACTGATAGACAACCTGAATATGACCAAACGACCATAACTATCTGTGATATTATGCCTTTAATGTCTCACACTGAATAATACATTAAATTCGTCTTCAACCATGGTAGGACAGTTAAAACAATATGTTTTTCCATTACAAGGAATATTCTCATATCTATCGGTCTCTACTCTTAATGTAACTACCCCACATCTAAATGGAATTAATGCTCACATGTGGCTTCTGCGTAAGGGCTGATTTAAGAACATCTCTTGGCTGTAGATAAGTTTCAAAAAGGCATAGCATGATGTCTTCAGTAGAAACCATATTAAATCTGCCACAGCTCGCAAAGATAGGATGCAATGACCATTATCAGGTTCCATTTAAATTAATCCAGAACGATTATCTGACATACTGGGCAGAATAAATAACGTTACTTACCAAGGCCAGCCAGAGCAACAAGGGCGATCATCAACATGGTTGAGAAACTGGTGTCTGGATATGGTCAACAGTTAAGACAGGGGACACTGTGATACCCCGCAGACGCCACCCGCCTCCGTATATATACACCCCGTTCCCATAGTACTGATCACGTGATCTATAAACATCAAATGTGTGAGTGCCAACAATGTTTTCAAGTATCATATAAATGTTACTGTCAATGTTATTGTCAAGGTTTGTGAATCTAGGAAACTATTTATCACGACAGTAGCACAACTAGAACTGCGGTCGCCGTATTTAAATTATCCAAAGTCAAACCAACTACGATTAAAAGGATGGGAGGGGAACCGGGTTGTCACGTGTTCAGCTCTGAGCAGAAATATGCGCAGACAGTTCATTGCGCAGAACACCAATGTTGTCTCCGTCTCTATCCGCCTAAACATGAGTCAGTGTTAATGTCATTATATAAAACCCGCATGACTGCGCAACGGTTGCTGCTGCTATAGAAGCTGTCCCAATCTCGCGAGAAAACTTTCAAACCCACTCGCGACAACTTCCGATGGCTAGCCCTTGTCGTTTAGTGTATAATAATAGT
>JAUTBZ010156012.1:0-11319 GCA_032361785.1 Lepetodrilus galriftensis
GTGTGTGTGATGTGTGTGTGTGTGTGTGTGTGTGTGTATGTGTGTGTGTATGTGTGTGTGTGTGTGTATGTATGTATGTGTGTGTTTGTGTGTGTGTGTGTGTGAATGAGTGGGTGTGTGTGTATGTGTACTTGTGAGTGTTTTTTTATGAGTGATCAATATTCTATATTATTTTCCATAGTGGAAAAGAATTGTTTGAACTTTTAATCATTGATATTTGAGAGAAATGTTTAATTTAGACCTTTGGCTCAGTTTCAGTTGTTGAATTTGCTTCGCTTCATGTGACAGTGTCTAAATGAAATCTGTATTTACAATTACCACATGTATTTCAATATATCCTTGATTTTGATTGGCTGTTGTATTCGTTGGCATGTGAAAGGATTTCGGTGGGCTGAAGAAGAAGGTTGAAATTCATATCAAATTTGAATCAGGAAATTACTTTCGATTGTTTTAGGAGCCAAGTTTAAAATTTCTGATTATTGAGCATTTTCTACAATCCTATCAAGGTCAGCACTGGGCATAAGGGAATGTTTCTTTCTCATGTTTCGTACTTTTTATTATTGCATAAATAATTTGCTTGTTTTAAACTTATTTTGATCATATGTGTACATAGTATCTCTTACAGATATTAAAAAGAAAATTTAATAGGTCCCATCAATTTTTGTATTGGATTGGATCAAAGAATTTTGTCTCTGGAATAAAATAATATCAATTTTTGAGACTAACATTTTATGTTATGACAATTCCATTTTAATGAACTCCGACGCTTTAAGTAAACTTTATTACACACTCTGTGCTTCTGTATCGGTTTGCTTTACTTTTTAGCCTTGGCGACAGACAGATATGCAGACTTGAAACAGAATGCTAATAAGGTTGACTTTAGACTTTCATTGATAACTTCTTCAGACATACCACATGCTATTCTACCTTCATATTTCTTTGTACGGGCGACATTTAAAAACTGACAGAAATGACATTCATATTCTTTGATAATGATCGTTTAAACTTCTATGAGACATCGTAATGATATCATTAATTGAAGATTTCAATTTTTTTTTGTTCACTTGAATGAGCGACGGTGGACGTCTTGGTCAGAACTGTCTTTGCCAGTTTCCCAAAGGGAGTGTCGTAACGTCTGGCAAGGTTTTACAGGAACAACTTCAAACCTTGAGTCGGTATTTAACAGGCTCCTTCTAAATGAGCTTTCGATGCATGAAAACAGATGCGACTGGCTTCGTACCTTTTGAAATTAAGTCTTGTATAAGGCCACTGAGATATTATGTTATAATTGGCAGTAGCGACACTTTGTTGATAATTACATTCATCTTAAAATCATATTCGGTGTTTATCTGTTTATTATTGTGGAAGTCTAATAGCTAGCTGATATTTTTCTTTTGAAGTTGGATGTGATTTTATGGAGTTGTGCACTATTTGTTGCATATGCCAATAATTAGGGATTATTTTTTTTTATCTTTTCTTTACGCATATACTGTTATGTGATAGCTACTAATTAACTACGTACAACCCAGTGTCAGAATTTATATATGTCAAATTTCTAAATATTAGCATTGCTTTTGAAATTCTCTTGGAACTAACAATGATTTTTAATAATAAAAATATATGTATAGTTGGTATATTCAAGTGCCGAATATAATATCTGGAAAAATCTTAAAACTTGGTATAACAATACTTAAGAGATGGTTATAACGTGATGGTATCTTAAGACTTTCGGGATTGCAGTTTTCACGGTTTACCATCCATAAATTACCTGTGTATGTGCAAGATGTCTACAGTACAGGCAGATCGTGATATGATTTTCTGGGTCTTCAATTTGCACCAAAACCTTTTAAGAAATCTCTAAATAACCGTAAAACAAACGTATTTCCAGAAAAGTGATAGAAATAGATGCATCTTGGTTAACTAACTCTGCAGGATCTTGGAAGGAGAAATTGTGCACATGTCAGTATGCAAGCATATCAAATGTTTGTTGACTTTGGATTCCGTTGCTCTGCGGAATCTGTTCCTGGGGGTTAATTGGAAGGTTGCAGGGAGCATTCAGTGTTTGTATGTCAGGAAGGCTGGCGATTATGTCACTTCAAGGACTTCTCCCTTGATAGCCGAGAATATCGGGTTAGGTTTTCTCGGTAGGGGGTGTTGTTTCCCCCCTTGCTTCGATCATTCTTTGATATTGCATTTTTAAACACGCCAGTGTTGAGAATACGCTTTTTTTTCACAGAATTTACTAACATTTTTTTGGAGTATTCTTCGTGGATGTAATCAGCATTGCGTATTTCTTGAGGATTTTCTGATGTCACGATGGCAAATAAACATTTACAATTCTACAAGTTAATGTTGAAATAAACCAAGATGCCCCTTTAAAAAACCCAGCAGCATTGCTGTCTACAATACTTATCCAGAAATGTTATCAAGTTCTTTTTCATACTAAGGTAAACACACAGTACCTATCATGAACAATCTGAGAAATTAACACAATAAATATATATACTGTATATAGTAATCACATCATGGATTCACTGATTTTATGGCAACTTCCAATTTACGTTAGTATTAAGTGCTGTTTGTTTTATATGCAAATGTATAAGATCAACCAATCTAAACTTTTAATGAAAATAACAACTTTCCATCATCCATGTATTCAAAGTTAAACTAATTTTTATTATATGAACCTTTAAAATTAAATTATTGTGTATATAAAATAAATAAAATAATTTTGTATTACAAGAAGTCTAAAAACTAAGTAATTTTAAAGATAAATTATTTTTTATTACGTATATGAATGTTTAAAAGTACCATATGTTATTTGTACATTTTAAAGATAAATTAATTTTGATTATATGGACCGCTAAAGATTTGTTTCCTTTTTATTATTATATTGTTTCCATATTGTTTACCTTTGATGTGATTTCTTCTTTGAGAACATGCTCCAGAGGTTTCAGTTTGTGTCTTTAACCATTTTCATCCGTCTTTGTGGCACCAAGCTACCTTACCATTTTTCCTCCCATTGTTTGTGTCTTTCATGTTGAACACATGGGTATATGTGTACTTTTGTTACAATGTGTTGATGGGCAGTCGCATGGTTATTTAAAGTAAAAGAAGTTGAAAATAAATACGGAAAAACAATCTTCTTTTTCAATTCCGTAATTGGAACTGGTGGAACCGGTGGATTAATCCGGAAAAAGAAAAGTATGAAGGGTCAGCGTGACCTGTCTGTCCTACCATCGTAGAGATCGTGTTTTACAGGTGACGATGAACAGGCACAGTGTTTGGATTGTCTTCAGTGTTAAAATTCATATGGATTGTCTTAACAAACAATTAATCGGAACACATCTTTAAAAAAAGGAAATTAAAAAAACTATTCAGTATAAAATAATTTTAATTAATGCAAATATTTAGCTCAATAACTCACTGAGAATAAAAACAAATGCAACCTAGTGAATTGAAAATATGACCAATGCTCAACTTTTATTTTTATATCTAGTTTTGGCAGTAAGAATGACTTGGACATTGACTTTTCATTGTCAGTGAATTTGATATTAACTGAATAGTTTTCTTTTATCTTCTTGGCATGAGTAATGGCATTTATAAAATGTTTAAATAGTTCATGCTTGTATGCTGAGAGTAATTGGCAGTAAGGCAATAGCCTTTCTGACCAATTGGATTTCAGCTTCTGTATAAAAAACTTATCTAATTGCTTGCTTAAAACTTACTAAATTACATACATATACCACACAATATTACGTTCTATCCTTTGCAATTGCAAAGATGATAATATGTTAGGTGTTTTCGTAAATTAAAATTAATAAGAAATTTTAAATGGAACTAATTTTGGATATACATAGATGTATGTAATATTATAAATGAATCTAGAATACGATTCTTTCATGCATTATCTTGCATACACGATGGTGGTCTTTCTCTTACGTAAGAAGTTGTTTTTCTGGGGGAAAAGTAGAAGGTTGAAGGGAAGATTCTGACAGAGAGATCAGATGAGGTCTCCCACCCCCCCCCCCCCCCCCCCCCCCCCCCACCCACCCCCACTCCCCATCCCCCACCTCCACCCCCACAAGAATATGCTATGTAAGTTTGTACAATGTGAGTTAAGTTTAAAGAAGCATGTTGCAGAGTTAGCTGTAGTATGGGTGTTACACGAGGGACGGGGAGAGGGGGGAGGGGGAGGGGAGGGGAGGGGAGGGGAGGCATGCTCCCTGACCCCCTCCTACTTTATGGGGTATCCTGTTACAACACCATCAGACAGATCCATGGGGCTTCCCCCAAACCCAGACAACCCACTTTAACCCATGTTCCGATGGATTGCATCACAACTGTACCAAACGAAAACCAAACAAACTTTTCTTTTTTTATTCCATCTATGTGTGGGATATCATTTTGAAGGCTATTTTTTTCTCATCTTTCAAATAAATACTCACTCAATATTGAAACTTTTTCGTGTCCAAATTTACCGTTTTGAGTTTGAGGAATTGTGTATGCGGTGTCTGAGTGATATAGGGTTCAGCTAGACAACAACTGGGGCCAAGATGGGAAATGTGTTCCGCAGCTTCCTAGATTCAATCATCTGTGAGCAGCCTGTCAGCACCAAGGGGAATTTGATTTATTTACGAAGCATTTGTCAGAGAAAATGGAGATAGATTAAAACAAAACAAGGATACATGAAGCCACATGTATGTGTGTATGCGAACTGTGCTATTGAAAGGAGATGAATTTGAACTTTTGGATGAACGTATAATATTTTCACATTGGGTTTAAAGTTTGTTTTACAATACCAGAGATGTTAACATTATTATTTATATTTTATGTGATCCTTTAAAAATAAAATTAAATTAAAAATTAAAATTAAACCCCCCCCTCCGAAGAATTTAAGTTTTAGTATTACAGAATTAACATACAGGGAAGTCTGAATTTTATCCGTAGATATTTTATTTTCCATGTTATCCTCAGAGAGTCATACCTCCCTTCATACAGTGACCTCTGAACTACTTATCGTGTTGCGAAGACCGTGGAATGGCACATACTGACATAGAGGGTGTTCTAACTCCTCACACTTATCAGCAGCAGACTTTTTTATATCAGCCGCAGTGCATAAAATGAAAATTATATTGGCAATCAAGAGATAAACATAGACGGTAGATTGAGTTCCCAGTCAAACACTTCAACACATGTATAGTTTTGTACTGTAATGCATTGTTTTTATTTCTGATGTTATATTATCTTCATAATTCATTTCTTTGCTTTTACTGATTTTTTTTTCATATGTTTGTTTTCTTTTTAAGTGTTTTCTGTCATCAATTCATTGTGGTATGATTGCAACGTACAGGATAATATCTGTAAATTGTTTAAACCTGTTGATTTACGCAGCCATGGTTTATCTTAAAAACTATAACCACATTTGTTTGTTTTATTAAAATGATTCTTTACATACAAAAATATTATAATTATGCTATAGCTATCCCAAGTGGACTGACATTCTTGGTCTATTATGTTAGACTGTATGTGTGATACTGCAATTTGCCAAAGGACAGCGTATATATTATCAGATCAATAAGTCATGGAAAATATTCATTTTTTTTATTCCTTTGTGAAGCAACACTGTATATAAAATATCTCAATATTTCACACTACCATAAATATCTAGATTTCACGTTATGATCCTATCTTGACAATAGCACGGTGTCGATTCTCCGTGTAATTCTTTCACAGAGTTTTATCTCATTTTAAAAGTTATTTAAGAAAAACATTCGGGTGTAAAAACAACATGGCGTCTCAGGCTGTGAAGAATTTGTTGAAATGATAAATTTCACGATGCAATTGGAGATAACTGGGAATTCTAATTCTGAATATGTTGAAGGCACTACACAAGTCAAAGGTTATCGCTACTTACGTATTTTTTTGTCATTTCTTGTGTTTGTGTTAGTGCTTTTCAAGATTATGCAATTCTGGTGTATAGTTGTCTGACAATATTGTTATTTCTTGTTGGAAAAAACTTATGATCAAGTTGAAATTGAACAGAAACATCGGGCAGAAGACAGTGGGTACCGCTTTCCAGACAACTTTCTTTCAAAATGAAAGCAATACCTCGTGAGCTTATCTGTCTCGGATATTCCATTGTCGACCCAGATTTGTCAAATTTCATGCCAAATAACTAATTTCAGCATGATTTAGTCAGATGATGAACATTTGTATGTTGCATAAACTACCACCAGTACAGAGTTGTTGAGAATTTGACAAACATTCTTTGTCTACTACTAGTATGTTATGCCTTCATGTCTCTCTCCTATGTTAATCTGAAATAAAATTGACTCATTCCATAATTAATTAAATAAATAAATATCCAGTGAATCCGGCAATCTGATTGGTCCCCGTGACCCCAAAACATTGCGTTCATACTTCGATGAACAAAATGTTCTTAGGTGGCATTATGATGACACATTATATATGACGTCATCTATACTTGACGTCGGGAAAATATCACTGCGCCGCTTCTAAAATGTAGACTAAAATCATTGATGAATTATGTCAGACGATTAAATCAAATAATTCCCCACCAATTTTTTATGTTATTTATTTATAAGGATTGACTTGAATATTTGCACATCAGTTTTTACTTTCATACCTCGATGAACAAAAAAAATATTCAAGTCTATCCTTAATTTGCTCTCCATACTCATGATACTTGATTAGATTTATAATATGTAATCATGCTTTATAGATCGATTTATACGTTTTTTAAAAACCAATTCCATACAATATGTAAGAAAACATATTTTTGAGAAAAAGTTATATTAATACAGGGTTTTGTATCATAATGCTGACGGTATATGTTCTTGGGTCAATTCTCTCATACTTCATTAAATGAAATACCAGGATACATCTGTGATTTTGTATCAATGTATTTTGATGACTCTAAGTCAATACAGAATTCTAACACAAAGTAAATACTGAAAAATATGTAGATTATTATTATTTTCTTACTAAATTAAAATGACAGCCCACACACTAAGAATGGTGCTTCTCAACACCTTGGGAGTATACACAAATATATATCTTCACAAAGCTATTAGTATGACTTGTTTCAAGGCAGCATGTAGTATTGCTATTAACTCGCTCAACACTGGAGGCAATTGAAGATGCATTCAATCATCTGAATTGTAATTAATCCAGCAGGAATTAATTAATATTATTAATTAAGATATTGTATTACAGTAAGATATTCAAATGCAATCAACGCTATTTAATTATATACCTGTTAATTTCATATACAGTTTCCGAAAGCAAAGTATATTTTAAAATGTATATTTCATTTATGTATCATATTGTTCTATTCCTGCTGCGATATTAAGGAACAAATCATTCACTCACTTTCTTCCCTGTGTGTATGTGGTCTAGTTGATTTTGATACAGTATTGTTATCACAGTTTCAAATTCTACCTTTTAAAAATATCTGACGTATCTTTTGAGAACATAGATCATATGTGATCTTACACAATCCCAAATTTTGATCCCACTTGTCGGATAGATGTAAGAAATTGAGAAATGATATAAACTGCAGTTGGCCGTATCTTGAGTGGGTTTTTTAAACAGCCCAGCATGTGTTTGTGCATCTCACATGTGTGGCGACCCTACTGATGAATGTTGAACACAACTACAGATAAGATCTTGTATGAAATAATCTAAGTATGTGCATGGAGTGAAACGGATCTGTGTCGCAAACTGTTTGAATTCACGTGTGCGTGTCTTGGTGCATGGATGCACTTGTGCTACTTATTATTATCATTATGAGAGATGCCATAGCTTACTTCCTTGTCTGCCTGTCTGTCGTGTGTGTGTGGATGTAAGGCTGCATGTGTATGTGTGTGTGTGTGTGTGTGTGTGTGTGTGTGTGGGTGTGTGCGCTTGTGTGTGTGTGTGTGTGTGTGTGTATGTGCTTGTGTTTGTAAGTATGTATGTCTTCATTCCTCCCTCCTCTCTCTGTGTGTCTCTCTCTCTCCATCTCCCTCCTCTCTCCACTCTCTCTCCCTCTTTCTCCCTCCCTCTCCCTCTCTCTCCATCTCCCAGCTCCCTCCACTCTCTCTCCCTCTTTCTCTCTCTCTCCCCCTCTCTCTCTCTCTCCCTCTCTCTCCATCTCCCTCCTCTCTCCCTCTCTCCCTTTCTCCCTCTCTCCCTCCTCTGTCTCTGGCTGTGTCTCTCTCCCTCCCTCCTCTCTGTCTCTCTGTGTGTGTCTCTCTCTCTCCCCTCTCCCCCCCCCCTCTCTCTCTCTCTGGCTGTGTCTCTCTCCATCCGATCCTCTCTGTCTCTCTGTCTGTGTCTCTTTCCCTCCTCTGTCTCTCCTATCTCTGTCTGTCTCTCTCCCTCCTCTGTCTCTCCTATCTCTGTCTGTGTCTCTCTATATATATCCTCTCTCTCTCTGCATGTGTCTCTCCCTCCTCTGTCTCTCCTATCTCTGCCTGTCTCTCTCTCTCTCTGGCTGTGTCTCTCTCTCTCCCCCTCTCTCTCTTTCTCTCTGTATGTGTCTCTCTCTCCTATCTCTCTCTCCTGTGTCTCTCTCCTGTGTCTCCTGTGTGTGTCTCTCTCTCTCCTGTGTCTCTCTCTCTCTCTCTCTCTCTCTCTCTCTCTCTCTCTCGATAACTGTGTATATAAATTGTAGGCCTATTATATATGCCTTCTTCAATTATTTACATTTTGTTTGTATTACTCTTATTTTACAAGTACATCCTTCCGGGTCTTTTCGGAATTCTGGCATCCGGTATGAAGCGTAACGCCACCGTGAGTAATCTTGAAACCCGTTGCTGTTTTGACGTAAACCATTCCTCATAATAGTACAGGATATATATACTTCTTACTTAATATGTATGTTGATGGGTACTATCAAGTATGAAACAACGTACCGGTAACTCTAAAGTACCCATGCATATCTCCCGCCATCGACTACATCAGTGCATGTGTGTATACATGTATTTCTCTGGTACTTTTGTTTGTCCCTGATATAAATGTAGTATATGTAATCTTGAATTATATATTAAATCTGGTCGTTGTTTTTTTCCAGACATAATATTGTTTTAAATGTACTATCGTGTGCCCATTGCAATCAATCACTGCTTTCAGATTTTAGTCTTCGTGGTGGTTGAAATACTAGTATGTGACCTTTTTCTATTCGACCCTCTAAATATTATATACAGTATAGCCAATACCAAAATGTTCATGAGATACAACATGTTGTTCTCTTTCAGTATCTGCTCCAGATGGGCGTGTGTATTCTATGTCTGATCGTAGACGTAGCTGTTGCCGTCCTATTCTTCCACTTGTTTTCATTCCTCAACTTCGGCTTGGTGTTCCTGTCTATCGCATGGATTCTGAAGCTCACCATCACAATTTTAAGCGGGATACTCCTTCGTACTGATAGCGTAAGCATATAATCTATTACTCAACGGGAATACCATCCTCTCACACAAGGGATACTTTATTACGCTCAGGACTCGCTGCACCACACTGAAGTGTGAACGTAATTAAAGGTACCCCTGGGGTGCGAGGGTGCGGGAATACATCCGAGTTGTAAATTGACGCACCCTAGTTATAAAGTAGTCTGAAGGGGGATTGACTTGTGATTGTCTCGTAGTTAACACGATAGCGTCACGCATGAAGGTGGCCGTATATATAGGCCGCCAGTTGGTGACATTCTACTTTTTTAGACATATCCGGTTTACAGGTTCTGATGATAACCTATTCATGGCGACATGCGCGTGGCTGTCGTTTTGTTTATATTTACGTTGTATCCGGATTGATCACGCATTGACGGCTGAAAACATGCTCTTCAGCATGATTTGATTAATCTCTGAATCGAATAGAAAATTAAGTACACGATCTGTATAACGACGTATTGCGATTTCCCTGGAGTTTAATCAACCCAAAGGCCTATAGTAGGCCTACACGTGTTTGGTTCTCACCGGAACTTGGAAAATTCTGGGAAATTCGAAACATAGACCTGGGTATCGTTTCTCGAAGCTCTCTTAGCCGCTAAGCGACCATAGCACTCTTTTAGCAATGTATTAATTAACTATCGGCACAGAGAGTGCTATGGGCCCTAAGCGGCAAAGAGAGCTACGAGAAACGATACCCTGACCTATATATAGGCGCCGTATTCTTATTAGCATTCCCCCCTGAATTTGGTTTGGTTTTTTTTCCCCAGAAAAACGAACCCGATGTGATGATGCAAGCCTCCAATATCCCGAGCATTCAGATGAGGCCACTGGATGCGCGGTATCTCTCTCAGCAATGCCAGGCCGACTATGGCGTGCAGGGCGTCAGTTACCAGGTTTAGGCAGTGCCACGCCAGGATCTCAGACAACTGGGCGAGAAGCTGGACCTTCTACACCAAACTGAGATGGTGTCAACCTACAGTACAGTGCAGGCGACTATTATATCGTGTGTATAAGACACGAGCAAGTAATATATTCTATCATAAGACATTTGTTGGTGCTAATAACATTGATAGCCAGTGGAATAGTATGTTCTTGCCATGTATCTGTGTCGACAGACTTAAGACTGCATGAAGGATGTGACCTATGAAGGATGTGGCCGATTCTATTACATTGACAGCCAGTGGAATACGTTATTTGAACAGGAACAAGTAATATATTCTATCACATACATTCGTTGGTGCTAATAACATTGATAGCCAGTTGAATATGTTCTTGTCGTGTGTCTGTGTCGACAGATTTGACTCAATGACGTGGCCTATTCTATTGCGGTGGAAACACCGACAGCAAGTGGAATACATGTATGTTCGTGTCGTGTATAAGCATCGACAGATTTCATGGATTTGACTCAAAGACGTGGCCTATTCTATTGCAGTGGATACACTAATATAAAGCCAGTGGAATGTTCTTTTCGTCTGTGTCGACAGACTTGACTGAAGGAAGTAATTCATTCTATCAGTGACAACACCGATACCATACCAAGTGGAATAGTTCCTGGTCGTGTTGTGTATCAGTGTCGACAGACTTGACGGAAGGGCGTGGCACACGGATAGCCAGCGGAACATGGTGGAATACGTTATTGCCGTGTATCGACAGCCTTGACGGAATGGCGTGACACACGGATAGCCAGCGGAACATGGTGGGATACGTTATTGCCGTGTATCGACAGACTTTGAGGAAGGGCGTGACACACGGATAGCCAGCGGAACATGGTGGAATACGTTATTGCCGTGTATCAACAGACTTGACGGAATGGCGTGACACACGGATAGCCAGTGGAACATGGTGGGATACGTTATTGCCGTGTATC
>JAUTBZ010156023.1:0-11319 GCA_032361785.1 Lepetodrilus galriftensis
CCCCCCCCCCAATGCATTTCATGCCAAACTATACAAGCTCGTAAGACTACAGGCCCATATCCCGGTCTGGGTTATGGTTCGGGTTAGGAACATATTATATTTATATTTTGGGTCACGCCAGGTCCGGGAAATTGATCTCACCTAAATCCATTACTTGCCAAGAATGTAGTGTAAGGACTGCCACCCAGTTTGAAACCTGAGGATGTAATCCAGCTTCCCTTACACGCACGTAGTTGGAATCTATGTGTACTCAGATAGCATCCCGCCGTCGATATGACGTCGATATTACGTCGATATGATGTCGAAACGACGTATTTTTCGTCAGGCGTTACTATCTGGATTACTATTTAAGTACAAATAACAAAAGGTTATGTTTACATGAAGATTGTTTATTGAATTAATTACTGCAGCGAACTGGTAAGTATTTACATTAATGTATATACAATATTTTGTACATTATAACTTTGTTCTCTCCCTCTAACTTCAATGTACATACCTTTCAACTGTAAATGCATATTTATAACGTGCAATAATGGTGAATAACCGCATAGTCGTCAATAACAAATTAATGAATACAATAGACCGTGTAACAAAACATATTTCTTGTCAAAACTACATAACATGATTGGCTGCAAATCAAGTAGTTATGAGGCATCCACTTGTTTTATACATCCTATGATATTGGCCGATATTGAGTCACGACCATCTTTCATTGCCTTATATTTATAATGGTACCTAAAGCTCAACGCACACGGCATATAAAACCCGTAAATAGCTAAACAAAAAGGTGTTTTTGATGATATTATTTGCCGAGTGGTGTCGCAAAACAGAAAACAGTGAATAATGTTTCGTATTTCCATAAATACAATCATCCGTTACATTTGTTTCTCTCTCTGTATTTCCGACAAAACAATCACCGAAAACAAGTTTTTGTTTAGCTAAATGCTGTTTTGCCTGTCGCGTGCGTTGGGCTTAAGCGAAACGTACAAGACATTTCTAAATTCACACGTGACTTCCTGCATTGAAAACCTGATGACAAGTTTACTTATATGTACATAGATCACAATATCCTTGTAATGTGGTATATGCTATCTTATACCGGAAGTTGTAACGTAATTGATCCTAGTACTCGTTCGTGATGCTGTCGCATATAACTACGATATACAATACCATAGCCCTGTGATGTCGTATGTAGTCTCGTATGCATAGCTATCAAGACTACGGATATTAGAGGCATAACAAGCTACTGAAAACGAAAGCTTCAAAACAAAAATGTTACTCTATTATGGAATATTTAATATCAACAGTATTACCCTTCTATCAATACATACATGTACAGAACGTTGTTGAATACCGATGAATTTGTGTAATTTACGAATTTATTTTTCTCCTTATAGTATACATAAATGGAAGGAATGTTCGTGAAGGTTGTGTAAAAGTAATGGAGTAACCATATATCGATAACTTGAGTTTTCCCCCCACTTCTGTTAGGTTTAGTATAGGACGAAAAAATGATACTGGAAAAATTAAAGTTATTTAAAAAACATAAAAATAATATACGTCAACATTACAACACAGGTTTATAATGCTTAGTTGCCATGTGTTCTGCTACCTCTTTCATCACTGGCTTAGGAATAGGACATCGCTCTTTAACATGCAGTACCTGTTCCCTTCAACACGAAGGGAAATAACCATTATAGAACGACCCACAGCATAGCAGGATACTATGCGTTATAATAAACTAAGTCTTCCATGTCTTTTGGGTTCGCCAGATGCAGGTAATGGTTCCTTAAAGGCATACACGGTTTGTTGACATAGTTCATAGTTAATGTGTTATTTACCCAGAGATAAACAAATAATAATAAAATATGAAGATATTGAAAAATAACGGAAAATATACTTGTGTAGACAAATCAAATATAAATTTACATATACATACTTTCAGGTAAAATACGGTAGGTCATGACATAAGTCAACAAACCGTGATTGTATGCCTTTAAGATTGAGCTTCACTCACCAACCAAACACTGGTATAAACTCTTCCACATTTACAGCACTAATGATAGCTTATGTTTTTTTTCATAACAATTGCATTTAAACCCAATACTCGCTCCTTGCTATAACACTGACGTTCCAAGATAAAGAAGGTAGATTGTATTTTAATCCTATAACAGCACCATGTATCTAGCATGTAGTATTGTCTATTATATGCACCGATATGTCCTAAACAGGCTCCGATCCACAGAACGAGCGTAGCACTACGATAGTTGTACATTCATAAACATGTATTGGACGTACGATAAAACGCATACCGTATACATGTCTTGTACTATGTTTGGACGTCAAATAAATACTACAACGCATGCGCACGTTCTTGTAACAGTATTCGTTTAATTTGTTTTCAGATTCTAGAGGGGGAAAACAAATCATATCTACATAGTTCATCATTACTACGTATTATATTTTAATGTGTTTTCATTCTCAAGTCTGTCACCTACAAAGTCAACAGATAACTTTAGTTTACCCACGTTTAACTTCAATCGCGAGAATTCCTGTGAATTACGTCACAATATTTTGTTGGTCACGTGATATTTGACAGGCTTGCTCACGTTGAAGTGCAGACGCGAATTTTATAGAGAAATGTACAACCTTGTGAAGTAATACACAGCACAGGTATTTTCGCGTTTGAAGTTGCATGCAAGACATCCAAAATTGTTTAATGTGATAAATACTACTGTTATTGCAAGCTAACCATGTCATTTACACTCTGAAGTGTCTGTGAAGAACATCTTTTCACATTTATGTATACTTTATACAGTTCCTAAATCCACAACCATAATACAAACGTATCACATTTTCAATTCTCGAAATAACTTTTGCAATCGTCAGCTGTGAATATTTCTATAGCCGACTACTGGTTAGCGACCTATTATCGCCTACATTATGAACGTATTCCTGGATATGTTCTTAACACGAACGTCAACATTATATTTACATTCTTAATATGGTCCATATATGACCATTATGCGACCTGATGGTATATTCAAAACTATCTGCGTCGCTTCGGTTATTGTGCGAGCGACAGCAGAAAAAAAGGTGAAAATAGACAATTTTATGCAACTGACACTACCAATTATCGCCCCCATAAAGGACAAGGTGCGTAATTTTCTGGTGGAATCATTTAATTTTAAATTGGTATTTACGAATATATAAACCATAACTATTATGCATGTTTGTATGTAAAATAATGTGACGCACGTACCATGAAAATGCACGGTTCTATTTTCCCAATGTTATTTCTTTTTGGAGATTTTGAAGCGATCTCAGTGATGCGAGAATTGGTAGGGTGATAACACGTCGCTAATCAGCAAACATAAGGACACTATGCTATAGTACAAATATATCTGAAAGACAAACATACTTTCCACAATCTGGTCTTCTAGAATATAAATCACATTTCAAATTTGCACTTAGACTTTGTGTATACACACTCTCGTGGACTTTCTCTGTCTATATCGTATGATGATCCCCTTATCTAATATCAACATTGGCCTCTGGATTAAGGTCAGTACCATGACCTTTTAACCTAGGCAAGGTATGGTGAACGTCCGGTAGGCTATATCTATGCCTACTCTTGTACGAACTCTCATCAGGAATCTTACGGTTGCACGTTGAATGCAAAGAATACTCGTCTATTCAAATTACCAATATTTGTCTTTGTTTGTTATTGGTAGATGTCGATGAAAGCTTGGGTACAAACAATAAACGTTCTGTACCCGTTATTTCTCCTGCTCATGTCCTGCTAACATTACTGTATTACAGTTAGCAACATCTCTAATAACAGTCGTCACTGGGCTATTAATTTGTGACGGTCATGCTCTCACACACTAGTCAGAATGGATCAGTGGTTCAGGAAGTGGTCACAGTATCATCTGTACTTTAGTCTAAAGTTTAGACAGAGTCTAGACGTTCCATCGTGTTGTATGACCGCGCACGTCCACCGTCATCTGATCACCCTGGTCAGCGGCACTACCTCTTGAACCAGATTCTCTTCTTCCGCCTCCATCTCTGTTTGTTGTCTTACAACTGAACGTGCTGATCTCGTGGTGAGGCGTCTTCTGTACTGGACCGCTGAGACTACAAGGAGAACATTGAGGGGTTAATCGGGGGGCAATCCTATCCATCCGTATGCCAAAAGATATTGGGACACTATCATTTGGCAAGCGATTTATAGCCGCGACAAACAAACGATTCTATCGGAATTTGTCGGTGTGAATTTCGCTTTTGGTGTGCAAGCATATATAGGTTAATGATAAGGTTCTATTTCGGAACTTAAATCGCCAATATAGATAAATAACAACAACAAAATATGAAAAAATAATAGTAATACAAATAATAATGTCTAATAAAGAAAATAAATAATAATAATAATAATAGAAAAAACAACAACAAACAAACCAAACAACAATAATAACAAAACTAATAATTATAAACCAAATAAATAATAATAATAGTAAATAATAATACATAAAATAATGTGTAATTATGTTCTTACTGCCATCTGTTTGACGTTGTCTCTGAGGACGGACACGAGACTCTCTTGGACAGCGGTCAGTTTGTCCAGACGGTTGATACTGCTGCGGAATGCGTCCTCCAGGGACGACTGTGAAGAAAACACCAACACAATACATTACTGCAGATTACAAAACAATACGTATATATATATATATATATATATATATATATATAACCAAAAAAGAAACGTCATTATGCAATTGCCGATTAAGTACGTCTTATTTTCAAATGTTCGAAGAAAATGGTACTGGTCTGAGTTGAGGTCATGACATGCTAGCATCCTACTGGGCTCAAGGACGAATTTGAAGTTGCCCGTACTCGAGCATTATGTCTACTTAACATGTGTTAAATATTTGACTCAAGCATAAGCTAGACCATAGGCCCGACCATAGTCTGCCGTAGTCTCACCATTTTAGTGTGCACTACTTGCGAGAGGTCTTCAACTTGCTTTGCCAGTTTGTGTGCGTCGTAGTCGTTCTGAGATCCACATCCGGAGAGACTGGAGCTCCTCCTGTACATGAGAGGATGCAGTCGGGAGTCGGACACCTCCATGGAGTGGCGCTTACTGGAAGGAGAAGGAACGTCTGCTATGAATGCACTGCACGAACACAGGTCTTCGTAATGCTATTCTAGAGTTGGTTCAAGGTCACGTAGAGCACATAGGCTACATGTACATACCAGAGGCCGGTTGCGCAGAACAGTTGTAGCTACAATTGATTGTAAGTCAAATTTTAGGAACCTGCTACACATGCAAGTCTGGTTGTATGAACTATATTTATCGCTACAATAGTTTTAGCTAACAATATTATCAAGTAGTGTAGCGATAACAGTGCTATATGCAATGGAATTACACTTTTAGCGGTTCCATGCTTTAGGACTTACAACCAAGTCACGTGTAGCTATGTACATCTCTTCTGTGCAACGGGTCCCAACTGGAAAAATTATTATCGTTTAATGCGACTTCTAGGGACGTCATTGCAACTATGTCTGTGATAGAACTCTGTTACGATCTATGCGTGTATAGCATTATGCCACCGGTAAAAATAAGTGTGCATTACAGGAAGTGAACCCTTGGAAAGATGGAAGAATATTGAGGCGGTACCGTAACATAATTATCTCACTTGTAAATCAGTGTTGGCGAGGACATATCTCAATATACATTTGCAATGAACACCGCAATAGTATGCCTTTAAACGTTATAATTAAACATTATCATTATCTGTTATCGATTGTATTCATGCATAACGTTCATGTAATTTTAACTGTTAGTATGTTTTTCATGCTTCTTCCATTGTAATATATAAACTATTCTACCAGCTGTCTACCAGTATCAATCATTTAATGACGGAGTAGCCTATGAGCGGCGGACTCTAGCAGAATCTGTTAAGACAACACAGCATTTTACAAGGTTTCATCGACTATTTCAGACAACTCTGCAATAGTGTGGGATTCGTTCATAAAATACCTCATGCTCGACCGTCTACAACAGTAACGCATCCGAGTGGTCGATCTTATTGAAACTATTTGCATCGTACCGTCTATGCTATATCAATGCATGTGCCTAGACTACTAGTATATGCCAGCGTACACAATACATTACATGCAAAATAATGGTCTCTACAACCTGGGATGAACTCAAATTGATGTCGGGTGTGCCTTGATCTAATACGTATTATAAAACATATACTAGTAACATAACTATGAAATATAACAACTATTGGGTGATTGCGGGGCGCAGTCAACTACTACTGGGCGTCATGATCTAATACTTATTAGAGAACATAGGTTCGGTATGATTATGAAATATAACAACTATTGGGTGATTGCGGGGCGCAGTCAACTACTACTGGACGTCATGGGCTACGGTATGGTCCTCTCTAGCTACCTACAGCTGATGCAGCTGGTACACTCACACACAACATTGCTTTTTTTCAGACCCAGCTATAGACGCTGCATCATCGCCACTAGGCGAGTTACACTGGCTGCAGAAGAATAAATCACATGTAGGTAAACACAGTCAGCATACATACAGTTTAAACTTATATATTTTCAATATACTTTAATTTTAATTTAAACGAGAGATATGTTGGGAATGTATGAACAATTTCAGAGAAATCAGTTATAATTATGGCCTACTTCGGGCGGTTACGCTAGTTTAGCCCGGAAGTGTCATTGCGCATGTCTAGTTGTTGTTAGACAAGCATTCGTGCTTCGTGGGCCGTCCTATATAGCACGTTCGTGACGTCACTCTAACTTTGCTTTCGCGACTTCGCGCGAACTCTAGCATTGCTCGAGAAACAGCCCGAAGTAGGCCTATATACATTACTTGTCATGAGATTTAATTAGCATAACATATTTTACAGTACTATTGTTAATGCTAGATAAACTATTTCACGTTGAAGTTTTGAAGTAGAGGTAAGAATGGTGTTTTTAGTAGGTTAGTTTCAGATATACATAGACGTCCAGAGACGTCTGTAGCAGAGTCATGTGCAACTCTGGTCCCGGGCCCAAGATCGGCATAGATATGCTACAGTACTACAGAGAAAGTATACTACCGCAGATACCTAGAACCACCAGTCTATCAGGTCATAGTTCACTGAACGTACAGCACTGACTCGATACACCAGACATGTTAGTATTTGAAACCACTGAAAACGTACAATAACCCTGCGAATGTTCTAATACATGTAGTTCATCATTTGGCATCAGTGACGAATGACCTACCAGATAACTGTCCTCATTAATACACATTCGTGTATTCACAACGTCCGATGTTGACATTTAAACAGGGATCTGGGTATCGTTTCTCAAAGCTCTCTTAGCCGCTAAGAGACCATAGCACTATCTTAGCAATGTATTAGCTATATCGGCAAAGAGAGTGCTATGGTCTCTTATAGGGAGAGCTCTGTGACACGATATCCGTGTGATTACCTATTGGACGGGTAAAAAAACGTATTTAGTAAGGTTAAAATAACTAAGGGTGTTATTGAAAGTTTTCAGTGGTTTCTGAGTTAAAGATGTTAGATCTACCTTGGTGAATTTGGCCTTGCAGAGGATGAGGTTTTATCAGAGTCGTAGGCATAAGTGTTGATAGACTTAGCTGGCGGAGGTGTTAGTATGTTGTAGTCTGGTTTAGTGGAAGCAAGAGGCGGCGTAGAGATATGCGCAACATAGTCCCGAGGCGGGGAACTCAGCCGCAGTGCAAGTCGGGAATTATCTCTCAACGTGTACTCCGAAGCGGAAGTACTTTTGCATCTTGGAATATCAAACTTTTTGACATTTTCAACAGGAGGTGGTGTGAATCGTCTCGTTTTAGCATTATTTGCACTTGGTGGGGGCGTTATTTCTCGGGAAGTCGAATGTTTCGCGGAAGGAGGTGGCGTGAACTCCCTGGAACTACTTCTAGGCGTAGGAGAAGGAGAACACTCCCTGGAGGAAGGACAAATGATCGCTGAGTTCTCGTCATCTTTGGATTTTAATAACTTTAACTTCCCTACCTGAGTCAAGTCAATTATTTTGTTGTCTTTTGATTCACTTTGGTCGTCAGTTTCACTATCACATGACTCATGTTCTTCGTCTGTTCTTACGGCCATATACCCTGGGCGTTTGCCCTTCTTCATGCCGCTCTTCAGCACTCCAGCCAGCTTTTTCTTTCCCGAGCCAGCCCTTTTGGAAGTGGAACTATCCGCAACGTTGGAAGACTTAACCTGTTCATCCTGCCGAGTTCGAGTCGCTCGACTCTCCACACTCACACCATCCTCTGTTTTCTGTCGTTTGACCTTCCTGTGAAATAAACGCCTCAAATTTCCGCACACCGTTTCAAAAAGCCCACTACTTTGAGAATAGTTCACCTCAGAATCTAAAGCACCGTCCTCAGAATTGAAAGAAAAACCCGTATGTTTTAGACTGTTGGTTTTACCAAACCTTGGAGATGGCGGTGTGGGTTCAGGGCGCACTAGCTTGGGGGACATGTTCCTGAGTGTCATCAGCCTCAGGGCGTTCTTCACACCCTGCAGGTCCGTACTGTCCTCCTTCTGCAGGGGCTTCACCCTCATACGATGAGCTTCTATCTCCCTCAGACGACGCTGCCCATAGTCACGGATGATTATCTGAAATCAATGACAAAACACGACCTCAATAAGTTAGCACAACCTTCCAGAGATGCATTGAGGTGTTTAACCCTCTCCCTGTTGGATTAGGCACATACTGCTCGTTAGGGCATCTCCGGTTGCCTATAACATGGAGAAGGTTAAACCAAGACATCAGAAGCAATCAAAACGTGGTATCACGCATGTAAAGGAAGCCGTCTGCTGTATCAGCTACGCCGGAAGCAGACGTTAAGCACTAGCATCGTTAACGTAATTATCAAAGGAAGGTTATGTCCCATAATAGTCTGTGAGCTCAATCTGAAGTGCTATCATGTATTGAAGAACCGTTGCTAGCTCAGAATGTAGGAAACAATACCCATATAATGGTGACAGTATAGACACATTGTCTGCTGTCTATTGTCTCATTCTATTACGTATATCGCCGCCTTACCTCTGCGTCCGGATGGTCCTTCAAGGCTCCTAACACATCTTCCCTGGACAACACGAACAACTCTGAATACCCTACTGATCTGACGTCAGCTGTCCGCCTGTAAAGAACAAGTGGACGTTAACACTATTTAACACTTTTATGACAGTCGCATCATGTGACAAATGAGGTTAGTTACACTATTGCCAGTCCAAGCATCACCATCGCACCGTAGCAGTACTTAACTCTCTTCATGACTCACTTCATGTGGCACCCCTGACACACATCTAGAGGGAATTTTTGCAAACATCATAACAATGAAATCAATTTCCCTATGCATTTTGCGTAAAATATCTATCCAGTGATACCCATAATTGTTATATTTATATGGCTTCTAATTTGTTTGCGCAACTTTCTCTCTATATGTGTGTGTCAGAGGTACCACATGAAGTGAGTGCCGCTATGGTGCGAGGACGGTGGAAGCATATGCATACGACATAGTGTTCCACAGAGCACACCCAGATAGAGATCCAGTTTCCCAGTGAAGTATCTTCGGTAACAGTGCAACTGTTTGGACACAAACAACAAGTTTCAACACGCTGACATACCGGTTTATTCCTCCGTCCAAGTTCAGAATTCCTATTTCTCCAAAGAAATCACCGGCAGCCATTCGCTTAAGCACCGTTCCCGTTTCACTGAAAACAATACCAAAGTTACGAAACTGATTTCATGCTCAAGCTCAAATTATATATGGGGGACTAAACAAAACGTTGAGACATGGTACTCAAGACAATTTCGTAATCTTGGACCCAAGTTTACACATTGTATTCTGAAAGGATACGGGCTAGACTGTTAGTACAACGAGTGCCATGCTTAAGGATCCATCATATTGAATTTGTATATAAACAGGAACTCACCCAAACACCTCCACCAATTCGTCATGAACATTTCCATGGCCAGGGTTAGGGATAAGGTTAATCCCAACCCTAACCCTAACCTTAACCCTGACCTGGACTCACCTAAATACCTCCACCAATATCAGCTATTATGAACATTTGCTTTAGTCGATTTGGCCAGGGTTAGGGTTAAGGTTAATCCTAACCCTAACCCTAAAACTAACCCTAGCCCTAACGCTAACCCTAACCCTGACCCCCAACCTTAACCTTAACATGCACTCACCTAAACACCTCCACCAATCCGTCAGCTACTATGAACATCTCCCTTGCCACCTCGCCCCGCCTACAGATGAGGTCCCCGGGGGTGAAGATGTACGCCCTCATCTTGAGGACCAGGTCGTGGAGAAACTCAGGCTGACACTCCTGGAAGATCGTCACCTGTTGGAAAATAAGTAATATACTGTAGTAGTCTGGAGCCACCCGCCAAGGCGAATACAAAGTATCGTTTCCCGAAGCTCTCATATCCACTATGAGACCATACATTGCGCTCTCGTAAGTGCACGATCCCCATGTACTAGTATTAGAGATCGCTACGAGCGTCCTTGTGGTATCATAGTACATATGAGAGCTTCGAGAAACGATAACCAGGATCAGATATGTCATCAACATTGGTAATAGAAATAACGTGAAGCCTACCACTATGACGAAATCTAGTGTAATTCTTAATGTTAAAAGACCATATGAGCGGTGAATTTCCAATGTAATCGGATTTATACACTGAGCCTAAATCCCGAATGACCTTTAGAAGTGCATGTTCCATATCTTTGGTATTACCTATAGTAATTTCATTAAAATAACATTTCAGATTTCACTCTTCAGGACTGTCGATAACCGCATTACATAAATTATCTGATCCTTGGCATTTGACCATAGACATTTACTGGCGAAACTTTCATGTTTTGGGGATGCATAACAAACATAGAGCCGAGCGAGTTTGCCAATAACTGTTGATGTATTTCCAAATTCCAAATATTCCAGGAGCCAAAGCCGAAATATAGTTTAATGAAACTTTAACCTTAGGTAAGCAAGCAAGCGGTTCATTTGACATTAGACAGTGTGGCAAAGCCATACACAGACATTCGTCTCCAAATACTAGTTAATCTGAAATGATCACCTTTGACAATGGATCTATATATGTCATCAATAAGATGTGGAAATCCAGCGTTAGGCGACATTTACCCCAAAGATCACCCTATACCAAAGAGAGAGAGAGAGAGAGAGAGAGAGAGAGAGAGAGAGAGAGAGAGAGAGAGAGATAGAGTGAGAGAGAGAG
>JAUTBZ010156034.1:0-11316 GCA_032361785.1 Lepetodrilus galriftensis
CGTCGCACTATCTCTCTCTCTCTCTCTAATTACAGTGATGTAATTTATTAGGAGATTCGTATTCAAAATGGCCGCCAAATGGCTTAGTATCAGTTACATAAAATCTTAATGAGATCTGAACATATGTATTATATTCACAAAGTACGGAAGGAGTAAATATTAAAGATTAGAAATGATGGATGCGAGACGTTAGTGCTTTAGAAGATATTTCACGACGGGGGGTCTGTAGGCGGGAACTATTTGGCGGTCATTGTCCGGGCCTCGGTGCTTTACTATAGTCATCAGGCAATCACATCGGGCGATCGTCCAGGTCTTGCACCATCGACACGTCATCCTCCGGCAATCTGATAACCATACACATTGTTGGAAGTATATGTGCAGCATATTAATTTATGTTTAAAAATAATGAAAACAATGGACTAGACAGTAAGTGTTGCGTTACTTGGATGGAAATCAATACATGACATTGCAGACTAATCACACGAAGAAGGCAGAGATTTTGAATTTGTTTTCAATAAAAGTGACTAAGGATATCACAAATATGTGTACATTGCTTCATAACCACAGTTGGACTTGGCGCCTATCTATGTCCTCAATTAAGAAGCCTAGTTTTCGTAACACAGTTAAAATCGAAGTTCACGCACCTGTTGATACAAAAACATGTTCGTATATTTATTTTTGGATGCAACCTCGTGAATTTGAAGAAAGTAATATTTCTCCAAATGCATCTCCTATTACTATTATAAGAAAATTACTTCTCCGTAGTGTATTATCGTAGTGAATCAATCTTGTACCTGAACACTCTTCAGAACGTGCAGAAGTCATCACTGAGTGACATCATCCTACGAGTTCGTGATTGGGTGCAACTAGTGGCTAGGTGCACATGCGATTCCGTGGGTCACTTGGGGATCTCAGACATGGAGCAGAACGACAGATCCTAGGGCGTGTCGGCAACATTACTGGATGCTATAACACAAGCACTGGGTCTTCTATCCTCCACGTACTGGTAATCTAAGTAGACAAGTTCTCGTCTGGATCACAGCGGAAGCCGGGATCCAATGTTCTCCTAGATAAATGTTCAGATGGATCACATCTCACATAAGAGAAGCGACGTAGCTTTGTATTCCATGTCTCTCCCCGCGGTTGTCGCGAAAACTACAAACGCTTCCCCTCCATATGAACAATCCTACATCAGGATCCACGCTACTTCCGAATGCAAAAACCACGCATACATGTCAGGAACATTTCTCAAATCCGTCTTTCATTTACGTACGGAGTATGTTTTTGCCAATCCCAACTCGACATGATAAAATATAAACCCGCATATTACTTCCCTTGATCGCACGCGTGGAAACCTTTCTTATAATGCCTCGTCGAAATTGTTTTGACCCTGGCAATTCCAGATCTCTGAGAGGCAGTCTAACCCTTGACCTCCTCCTACTGGGCAGATGGCGGGGAGAGGCTGCAGCTTCTACTGGATGCCGTCATCTCAGAGCTGGTCCCTTGTAAGACCTTTGTCTGCACGTGTACCTGTTGTGTCAGTTCACCGGGAATCTGTCAACATTGATTTCAATGCACACAGACCCCCGATGTGTTCTCATGTAGCAGATCTAATGTATGAGTGTACTTCATGTGTTCTCATGTAGCATGTCTACTGTATGAGTGTATGTCCTGCTGTAGTAACGTAGTTCATTCTATCACCTGACTGTGGACCAGCTCAAGAGGCAGACAGACTGAGACATCCTTTCTGCAATATTACTGATGATTGGAGTGCACTCCCTTAATGCTCTTGTTGTTTCTAGTTTGAAATCTTTGTTCGCAATTCCTTAATTCTGACAAATTGGTAGGTAAGGACACACTGAAGGGTCTATCGTGCGTGTATATAAGGTGTATATTCTTGCATAAGCTTCACACCTGTATAAGCTTCAGAACAGACGGACACGAACCTGGTAGAATTACGGTATTTATGTATGTGATGGTTTATATATTCAGGTGCACATATAGTATTTCCGTTTAGTTAGTATAAAATATATTATTATGTATTTTCTAGTTTACAACGTTTCCTTGGATATATTTCCACACATGCACACATACACAAGCGCATAAATACAGACACACACATACACAAAAACATTTTCCATACAGAAAGCCTTCTTTTTAAAAAGAAAATAGGTTTCATGTTTTATTTATTTTGTGTAGCTGTATTAACTCCTTTGATTTTGGTTTTGAGTTTTTGTCTTTCACAATGTTGGCAAATTATCGTGCACATGTGTCCCAATGCAAAATACATGTTTCGTGTAATTTACAATTCAAGAATGGGACCTCGTATACACACGCGTCTATAGATTAGTACTCCTCAACATGACGGACAAATGCGGCCCTCTGCCTTGCCTAATGACATACAGGTTGGTTTCTGCCCAGTGTTGCACCTAATACACATTTCTCTGAAACATCTACGGCCGCTAGCGCTCAGATACTCGCGAGCTCGTCATCATGCACACATCTCAGACGGTGGATGTAGGTTGAGAGTGCGGACGATGTCGCAGTGTTGTAGTGTGGCCCAGTGTTGGTGGGCGGCCGCCCTCAGTGGGCAGTGACTAGAGTGTCGTCACTATGTATTGTGTTATGTATTTGTAGGCACACTAAGATGCGACGGCCTTCCCTCAGTGGTCTGGCGTGCGCCCTAGCTCTGGGCAACTTACTGGCGTCAACCCTTCTCCTTCCTCTCTCGCTCGGACAGGCCGCAGCAGCGGCGGCATATCGACGGAATCGTTACGACTTCGCCAACCACCCAAGAGACATCTTCTACGACACCCATATGATGACAGACGGCCACGAGGAAACGGTTTACCTGTTAAAAGGCAAAACAGAAAGGTATGTTTCCAGATGAAACCTGCTTATACCCAATCGTTATAAGTCAAAACTCGTATTAAGACGATGTTAACATTTTCTGCAATATCCTGCGAGTATACCAAATTACTGAAATAATCATCCCATGTATACTGCAGTAAGCTTTTATTGCTACATACAACCCACATTATTGTTACATATAACTACACATGGCTGTTACAACTATCACACGTGGCTGTTACAACTACCACACGTGGCTGTTACATATTTCTCATCGTAATCAGCATGAACTGGTCATGTTGTACGTGCTCTTCTGACTTGCAATTGCTTGTGATGCCAATATGCCTCTGACTGTGATGTATACACCTATTATGTATACATCTTATGTACACCTATTAGTTACACACATTATGAATACCTATTACCTGTACCTAGTCCGCCTTCAATGTTCCATAAAGCTGTGGTATCGGTCTGAGACCATGGCCCTCGCCACAATTCTCTTGTAAGTGCTGGATATGGTGTATATATAGCGACCGAGACAACGCTACGTAGAAGGTTGTTGTCTTGTAGCATGATGAAAGGGAGCGCTCTTCCTGGTGTTTCCATGCGTCCTAGCTAGAAAGAATATAAGAATATTGCCAATCAGCGGCGACAACAAAAGATTCTATCGAAATTTGTCGTTGCGAATTTCGCTTTTAGTGTGCAAGCATATAGATAAATGATAAGGTTCTATCTCAGAACGTAAATCGCCGAGTTTGTCGCCGCGAAATTCGCCTCTGTTTTTTCTTTTCTTCTGGACATGTGGTCTATTCTTGAAGGTATTAGCTGCTATTTCTTCACAACCAGAAATTGCTAGTAATGTTTCTCTCTCAATTCTTTGCTAAGGTGCTACTTCTTACTGAGATAATACTTTTATTCATCAATTCAATTAAATCACGGATATATAACTAAAGGCTAAGACCAGTTATAAGTATTAAACGAGGATTGTACATAAGTTATAACTAAACTATTAGAACTTCTGATAGGAGTATGTGAATGGCTATGACGGCATAGTATAGCGTACATATCATGTTTCTGATGATGCACGAAACACGTGTGCGGACCTGTTTTCAGTGCATAGTTGAGAAATATTTTCTAGTTATTATGTGCTAGGTGAAGACTCCACGAATATAAAACTAAGAGAGCCCTAGCTCATCTCTCGCTGGCGGAAGCCTTGCTCTGTGGATGCCGCTGACTGTTTGGCAAGCACAGTCTTCTGACTGGCGGAGCGATAAAATTGTTGGTTTCACCTCGTTTACATCGTGGCAAGACGCGCACTGTAACGCTGGTGTGAACAGACACCTGTTCTAGTCCCAGATAGCCATCACTGTCTGTGCCTCTGCTGTCTTATCTCACAATGCTTTACTCCTCCGATAGATCGGCGTATATTATAGTGTTTTACTTTGAGTCTCCGCTGTATCGTCTCAGAATGCTTTATTTCTCTGATAAATCTGCTCTAAATACTTTACTTTTATTCTCTACTTTATCTTCTCATAAAAAAAGTCATAATTGCATATTCATGTTTTCTCTCTTTTATATTATCAGGATGTTTTATTTCTCTGATATATCGTCTCACTGTGCTTTACTTTGCTTCTTTGCGCTATCGTCTCACAGCAGTGTATTTTACTGCTCTCCTATATACTGTAGCCGCACAGTGACTTAACCCTATGATGTATCGGCTCTCACTTCTAACTTTCCGTCTCTCATGTATCGTTTCACCATGCTTTCTTCACATCTGCAGTGTTTGTCTAACAATGCTTTACTTGCCGTACGAGGTAGCCGAGAACAGATCTGAAACTTCAAAGCTATTCCTATGACTAGTAATCATCGTACGACATATTTAACTAGAATAGGTTATGCTTTGTCTGCACAATACCTCAAAATAACAGGACATCTGAATGATATTATCATCGAATGTATTATTTTCATACACGTCCAATGGTAATATTTCCCAATGCATTCGTGGATAAACCATAGCCATTAACGCCAGAAAATACAATTTCCCCGTAAATAAATTAGTTAAATGTATTAATGTAGAATACATACCAAACAATTCAACTAATTATACTACAACGGTATGAACCGGGTTTACCCAAGTAGGTAGAATGGACTTCGTTCTATGCTCTGGTGTAGTTACTTATGATCTATTAACGTTGTACGCGGTGTTTCAGCTACAGGTTCCTGCTAGAAGAGGGAGGTACTCCCCTGTCCATTATCGCCACTCCGTGTGCATCCAACATCACACTACAGCTGTCCAGGAGCTATGTTCCCAGTGACAGGGGCACACGTCCTCAAGGTAAGCATCACCATGTCTGATAGCCAGGACTACAGTCGTTTCGTGAAACGCAGGCCTATATGAAACTACATATCTGAATAAAGTGTCAGTATTTGCTTGAATTGTGATGTATAATCATTACTGCTCCATTTTATGAAAATGCTTGTAGACTCTATGTGAACTTATCCATTATGATAACTGATAGCCTTCGAATGCACTCCTAGTAAGTAGGCCGTCAGCCAAATAGGATACATGGGCATCCATGCGAGGCTACTTTGTAAAATTATAAACACATGTAGTTAAACATTGCTCTTGTAAGACTCGCAGGCTCTACTGCACGGAGGCAGATGTACCCACGGCAGTAGTTTCACCTCATCTAGAGTCACTGCACTTCCACAAGTGCAACTGTGTATTTGTTGTCCGAATAGAAAATACCTTCTTACACAATCTGCTATTTAACATTCAAATTAACAGGACAAGTCGGGGCCAGGGTTCGGCCACAAATCTCTCTCATGTTCTGGCTGTTTGTTTACTATTAGCCCATGTATTTTGTTTCCTAGAATTTCTTAAATCTGTGAAAACTGCTAGAACGCCGACTTCAACCCGGTCGTATTTGTTCCCCAACATCGACTGTTTAGCTTGCGTCTCGTGCAGACCATGTGGTGCGGCGAGGAGAGAGAGAGAGAGAGAGAGAGAGAGAGAGAGAGAGAGAGAGAGAGAGAGGGAGAGGGAGAGAGAGAGAGTGTGTCTACGTCTGTGTGTGTGTGTGTGTGTGAGAGAGAGAGAGAGGGAGAGAGAGAGAGAGAAAGAGAGAGAGAAAAAGAAACGAGCGAGAGAAATAGAGAGAGAGAGAGGAGAAAGTGAGAGGGAGAGAGAGGGAGGGGGGGGGGTGGGGGTGGATATGTAAAGTATACATGTATGTAGACGCACGGTCATAATGCTAATTCTATTTCGACAATACTGTTTAATGTATACATACATGTAAAAGAATATTTCATCGAAGACAATAATAAGATTATTATAAATATTTCTTGCAGTTTTTTAATAGCGATTGTGATGACCTTAGAATATTTCTTAAATACACCTGAAAAACTGCCAAACAAATTTATATCTTCGCAATAGTAGATTTATAATTAGATACTATCCTATGGAATACGGGAACATTATTATTCTAGGTACTTTGGTCTAACTGGTCTACTATTTAGTCTGTGTTTGGTGTTCTCTTACTATAACCAGACTAGCGGTAGTCGCCGACTAATACACTATGGCGAAGGGCTGGTGTACATCTGGAGTTGAAGATAATGCAAGTGTCCTATATGTCGCCCTCTGTTGTTGTGTGTGAGCATACATCCCCATCTAACGCAGTCATGGTTATGTTTTCAGAAACCGACCCTTTCCTGCAGTCAGTGTATAGCAAGCAGATGGAGCCGAAGACGTCCACCAGAATAGAAGACTTCAAGGGAGGTGGACGGATGACGTACATGACGCAAGATGCGTCTGTGGGGTTGTATGTGCTTCAACTCCAGGCCACCAACACTGACACTGAAGTCAAACTGTATGCAACCACCACGCCAAATAGTGTCAACCAATACCCGCAACTACCCACAGACATTCGCGTGAACATTACCTCCAGGTCCAAGCGATCTATTGGTTTCGCCTGGTTCCCCAGTGTGGACAATACATGGAGCAGACCGCGGAGGAATTCCTTGGAATATTGTATTTCTGTCAGCAGAGTGAAGAACTTTGGAAGTCATTGCTCGGCGCTGGCTCACCTCCGCGGGAACTCTCGGCCAACTCCGCCGCCATTCGCGGGATTTGGATTTAGCTGGGAAAAGTCCAAACAAAAAGAAATATTCAAGAAGGCAAAGCCTATTAAAGCGGTGTCCCCTAAGAAACTTTTTTACAAATGTATTGGTTCCAAAACCAATTATGTGTTTGATAAGGCAAAACCCGGACGTTCGTACTTCGTGGACGTGTTTGTTGTTGATAGAAGTACAGACAGATCCTCGACGTATCGAGGAGTTGCAATAAAGACAGATCGTCGCAAGAGGAAAAGCAAACTTATTCTTGAGGAAAATAAGAGAAAACATGTGACAATACAGAAGGGCGTCAAGTCGGAGAGTGTTAGGTTTGAACTCAAGCGCCAAGTGAAAAAGGCTGTGTTAGAACTAAAAGCTTGCCGAGGCATACTGGCCTTTGAGATTATACACAACAATAATCGTATTCATAAGTCCGACGTTCGGAGGATGAAGATCGTACGAATACAGCACATGCCAGCAGGCAGTTACATTATCCGCTTTAAGGGTAAACGGAAACGGAAGCGGTCAGTGACAGTGTTTTTCAGTACGGATTCGCGGAAGTACCGTCCGCCTCGACTTCCGGTCGACCATCGGATCAAGGTGTTCGATTCCTTGACCACGTGCACAAACGTAACGATAGCTTGGATGGGCAATGACGTTAAACAAAAATATTGTCTGTATAAAAAAGAAATTGGTGACGATGAAAAGATACGAAAACACAGGTGTTCGGATCCGGATCGCCGGAACGACTCCGAGAGGGTCTTCTGTACTCGCTTCCGGTTTACTGACCCTAGGAAGGCCGTCATTACAAGAACGGTGACGGGGCTGAAGCCAGGAACTAACTATCTGTTTGATGTGTATGTGAGCCGAGGACGGAGTGCCTCGCTGGTGTATCGAAACCAACAGATCAGGACCAAATCCCAGTGTTGAAACAATGCCAGTGCCATTTAATGTTGATCAGTTATGATAGACTACATGTATAATGGTTGTTGGTAGTGGCGATGATCGCGACAAGGCGGCAGACTCGTGTAAAGATCTTTATGTACAGTATCTCACTATTTACGCTGAGTTCGTTGCACTACTATATCATACATGGCACATACAATGTTATGCGGTCAGTCACAGTCGTTTCGCTTCTTTAAATAGTCTTGAATAGCGAAACAGACCTCCGGACGTTCTAGCAATAACGGATGTCAGTACATGCATTGTATTTCATGAATATAGACCCAAACATTACGTGCAATATCAAGTCGGCCAATAGCTTTCACCGGGAATAGTCAGGTTGACCAGCGACGGTCAGTGATGGTCGGCGATGGTCTATGATCATACGTGGTCCGTGCTCACACCACAGTGAATATGTGATATGTGATATATGATATATGATGGGAAACAGAGACTTCCGTTCAGTTGTGGTATTCGCTGGATAACCCAGACGCCTGGGAATGCTCTGACTGGAACCACGAACAAGTGTGTAATGTGTATGTTTGAGTATCGCCCGACTGAGCAGACGTATTATTGACATTCACGGACTAGGGATACGAGTCACACCGGACAACAGTTGGCGTTCTCAAAGCTGAACAATGTCACGAATGAACGCAAGAATATTCAGATTGGACAAGTATATGAGATTATCTAAGTCCAATGCAAGCATTGAATTCTGAAAGTAACAAAACATGCATGTTTATTGGAAAGTCAGATTAATGTTCATGTGAGGTCCACATTATGCTTTGCATTTACACTATATCAATATTGTCTTCTTGAGGACAGGTCGCAACCAATGCAAGAAGAGCACACGTGCTCATCCTATATGAGGGCAGAAGACATGAGAGGCGTGCGTACTGATGGTTTGAATGGACAGCGTATGCCATATGTCACACGCCTCTCATCGTGCTTTGTCAAGTGAAGCAGTGCCACAGTGTGCTGGTAGTACACGACAGGCATCTGAAAGCTCGTGGTATTATTATTATTATTATTATAATTATTATTATTATTATTACAAATGGGTATGTTCCACCTGTTTCTGCATGTACAGTATCTATAGAAATCAGATGTAATGTCTTAGGCTACAGACTCTGAGGATATATACATATCTCTGCAGCGTTTTCCGTACCTCTTTGTTACACAATATACTATAAAATTGCATATCATTTGTATATTAATCACCGGTATACATACTACAACACACAGTACACACTAGAAATCTCAATCAGGGCAGGAGGAGAGTAGACGCATTGAGTAATTCTGTGGCAGTGTTTAATAGCGCCGCGGTACCCCTGGGGTAGTATTGAGGTATTGCTGGTTTAGGAGTCAGTGCTCATTTAGGACAGTGATATTTCATGCATGGGCGAAGAATTGTAAAATCTAAAGGTGGTGATGTCGGGTACGATGGTCAACTTTGACGTAGTGTTACTTCAATATAAGAGTCGCCTAGAGTCGCCTATTCCTATAGGCACTCCGGTGCCTTAGATAACGACATGTTATAACCTTGCTTCGAGTTCAGTCCACTATATTATATCTCACACACTATTCACAGTTGTACTGTTAGCATTACAAAACCAGGCCAATGTCGACATGTACCCCATGTAAGCTTGTACATACGGAAGTTCCAATATGTAAACATGTCAAACCAGTAGTACACTGTGCTAAGATGAGCAATACACTGAAGACGTCATGGTCTCTGTGATTCTCGGTTTTGTCTTGGAACACAATCGTCCCGCGTTAGTCGCACTCACGTGGCTTCCTCAAATGTAATATTGCTGAACGTGTACCTTCATTACGCCCTCAGAGCAAGACTAGTCATCGGATACACTCGTGGACGTGTAGCCCAATCACAGATAGCAAGCCCGCCGCATCCTTGTACAGTTTTACTTTGAACTAATATAAGGTACATAGTAATTATACTAGGTGTATGTTATTCATTTGACATATGTTCCACTTGATTTCTAGATCAAGGTCATTGCCAAGGACACGAGTGCTAATATCCGTGCGATCAGGTTTTGGTACATCCGGCTTATGGCCCCTGAAAGTTAAATAAATAAACATTAAAATATGCGTTCATTACTATTGCTGTGAAGAGTGTAGTAGCCTCTAATGTCTCCACATCCTGTACAATACATTGCTTCTCGTTTACTTCAAAACATATTAGCATTGTAGCGCCAGTTACTACATGTTGAACTTACGGAGATTTGCAATGACAATCTGGCATCACTAGTATATCACTTGATAGACACCTGTGTATAACAGAGATATTCATTGTATGTTCAGTTTGAGCTGCAGTCTGAACGAGTCTGTAGCAAACAAAGCCTGGGTGTCTCATGAAGTACAAACTGTATATTAGAACTTGAACCAGATATATGTGTAATCGGATTCCGAACACGACAATAGTATCCTATTCTTCCCTAGTTATGTATGACATTCATTCATATACGTACGGCAAGGAGTAGAGCTATGACATCGCTTTTTCGTTATTCATCACTAAAAGCAGTATTCTAGTCATTATCGCTGTCCTAATGTTTATATTTATAAATATTTAGTCTGTCACACAACATCATCGCACCCCAGCGGTACTCAATTCCATTCAGGACTCACTACAGCCACATGGAGTGATTCCTGAACGCAATTAAGGACACTTTTGGTGCGAAGATGGTCATACAGTAACAACTACCCATGTCACAACCAGTCACGTGTATTTACTTTATGTCTACGCTCTTTAGACAGTGTCCACCATTCGTTAATTTATTAATAGGATTCATAATCGACAAACTTTGTCTCGACTATGACCATGTATAAATCAGATTTAGGTAAATCACCGAATTTATAATTTATATATGTTGCACTATATACCATGCCATGTCCTCATGCCTTATCAATCTGCGAGTAGTATACGCACACCATCTCGCTACTTGGCAGTCATCAAAACTAGTATCGTATTTGGAATTCAAAACCGTGTATAATTTCTGCGGCCCTGTAACTAAATTAGTTCCCTTTCCGTGTGGTCTTATATAAAGAACTGACTGTAACTGAGAGCTTGTACTTTGTGGAGGTACTAGCGGAACATAAGCGTGGTGTAGAAGGGGTTAGCTAAGACTATACTGCAGAACGTTACACAGGATTAACCCTTTACCTACTGGACTAGGCAACAGGATCTGCCCTGTATGGCATCTTCGGTTGCCTTCAGCATGGACATAGTTAATTAAGCAGATCTTAGACGCTCATCACAGGAATATTGTTACCTGGTCTGTGTTCAGATGTTACCGGGTCTGTGTTCAGATGTTATCTGGTCTGTGTTCAGATGTTACCGGGTCTGTGTTCAGATGTTATCTGGTCTGTGTTCAGATGTTACCGGGTCTGTGT
>JAUTBZ010156045.1:0-11316 GCA_032361785.1 Lepetodrilus galriftensis
AACCCAGTTAGGCAAATTCTTAGTACTTACGAACTTCTTAGGACTTACGAAGTTTCGAGAATACGGGCCCAGGTCTGCACATATAAATTCCAGGTCTATTTATATCAATACCATTGCAATTGGACATGCTAGCTTCTGACTACATAACCAGTGCTAGCCCCTGACTACAGCAAGCCAGAACGTATGGTATAGCTTTGGCTTACTAATGTCCATGAATACACAAACAGGACCGCTCTAATTGTATGTTTATGTCGACATTAGTTTTCATATCGATGGCCAAATCTTTGGAGCCGCGTTATGGGAAGCATAAGTAGCGGTCTCTGTAAATAATCTCTTGTAAATATACATATACCAGCTCTGAGAATGCAGGGAAAGGGGAGTGAGAGGGAGGGAGCGAGTAGAGGCTCTCTCGACTGGTCGTGATATGCATTGCAGATATTGAATGGGCAGTTGGTAATCAATTTTCCATCAACTGAGCTCCCTTGCATGAGTGTGTGTGTGTGTGTGTGTGTATGTGTGTGTGTGTGTGTGAGCATGTGTGCATGCATGTATGTGTGTGTGTATGTAGGTTTCAGCTGGGTGTGTACAGGTTTAAGCATGGCTGATGTAGTGAATTCAGTCAGCGCCACACAGTTCACAGTTAGAGACAGGAGCGGTAGCAACGGGGTTCCTATGATATCAGGGGTGAAGAGAGAGAGGGGAGCAAAAGCTAGCTATCGATGAATCCCTCTCTCAGAGGTTTCTGGGCGTAGTATTTTAGTACCACTGATTGCGAAGAGAACCGCTTCTATTCTCAAAGTAGGGGCGTTTATTTGCGGAGATATGCGGTCGGTCGGTGGAGATATAGGAACTACACAGGAACCTCCATAGTATGTTTCCACTGCGCAACAGCGATTAAAATAAATGCCGGATTTACTAGAGATTGGTGGTCATTGTCTGGCATCATTTACGCTGTTCCGTTTTCCGATCATCATTTATGACTTTCGCCATCAAATGTCTGGTTCTGTAATGACCTAATCGTGTCTGTCGGCAATTTATCTCAGAGAATCTAAAACCACCCGAAAATAAAAATTCTGACAGCTAATTTGAGAAAAGGGGTCATCTTCTCCATACCTTGATGAGAACATCCTACAGTAATGAGATATGAGCCGTATCTGTACCATATCCGAGTCGTATGCGACTCATATCTATGTCGTGGCTGCACCGTGTAACAGAAAAGTGATCGGAATGCATGCAGTACACTGTATGTGACAGTCTAACTCCGTTGCACCAAGTGCACATGCGGAATCAGTTACCGCAATCTGGAAGTCTACATGTTCTTTCATCTACACCAGCTCCCTGGGATTCCTGACAACTATCGTGTTCGGATTACGTCCGTTAATCAGATATATATCAATCACGGAAGATCTCACTGACACATGTTCCTTGTGGAATCAGTAATTTCCATGCAAGACTACAAAATTTCTGGAATCAGTAATTTCCACCCGAGACTACAAAATTTCTGGAATCTGTAATTTCCATGCGAGACTACCAAATTTCTGGAATCAGTAATTTCCATGCGAGACTACCAAATTTCTGGAATCAGTCATTTCTACCCGAGACTACCAAATTTTTGGAATCAGTCATTTCCAACCAAGACTACTAAGTTTCTGTAATCAGTAATTTCCAAGCGAGACTTGAAATTTTCTGTCGAATATAGCAAAACCTCTTCTTATATTGCTTTCTTTGGGAATATTGCAGGGTTTAACTGTTGTATATCTGTATCCTTGCTGTGTTGTAACCCTTGGGGAGTTTTCTTCTGACAAGGATAAGGAGTGTCAGTGTTATTATCTGTGATAGTTCTTGTCTCCTGAATTATTCTGAGACCTTCCTGTGCTATGTGCCAGAGGGAGTGTTCCTTTGGCAGTGTCAGTGTGTCCTGTTCCTCTGACACTGTGTTCTGTTCCTCTGACAGTGTGTTCTGACAGTGTTCTGTCGCTCTGATAGTGTCCTGTTCCTATGACAGTGTGTGCTGTTCCTCTGACAGTGTGTTCTGACAGTGTTCTGTTCCTATGACAGTGTTCTGTCGCTCTGATTGTGTTCTGTTCCTCTGACAGTGTGTGCTGTTCCTCTGACAGTGTGTTCTGATAGTGTTCTGTTCCTCTGACAGTGTGTGCTGTTCCTCTGACAGTGTGTTCTGACAGTGTTCTGTTCTTCTGACAGTGTTCTGTTCCTATGACAGTTTGTTCTGTTCCTATGACAGTTTGTTCTGTTCCTCTGACAGTGTGTTATGTTCCTCTGACAGTAATTTCCCAGATAGCAGATTACCAGTCATGGCTAGACCACATTACAGGTAATAATAATAATATACTAATAATAATATAATAATAATAATAATAATAATAATAATAATACTGTGGACATATATATTGCGCCAAATCCATGCTTCATAAGCACTTTATTGCACTACATTATTACCCCGGCAATGCATCTGCGTGCATTCCAATTCCGTCTCAACTCCCTGGGGATCATACAACCCAAGCCGCCATTCAAGGTGCTACACGGTTATCATCTCATTACCATTCTCTGCTGGGTGAACGGGTATGAGTACATAATTCAGGATATTGGTCTCTGTGGACCCAATGCCTCATAACTTACAGTGTTCCCTGGACCCAATTGTCCCCATGTGATGTCATAAATTGCATGCAGTCATCAGCCGTCGTGTAAAACCTGATTTTCACACACATTTCAACAGCATTTAAAAGAACATTTTAAAATTCCAATTATCATGTGATGTCCTAATTTCGTGCAGTTATCAGCTGTCATGTAAAACATGATTTTCACTCAAATTTCAACAGCATTTTAAATAACATTTTTTAAATCCAATTTCATCAGCTATCATATACCACAATGACCAACTTTCACACAAAGTTCACCAGAAATATACAAAAATAATATTTCCATTCAACTCTTTAATTAAATTATTTCTTTGTGGAACATTTTCAATATTTGTTTCTACTTAAAATTGCTGTTCCATGACAAATTAATTGTGTTACTTTCATTGTCAATGGTATGTTGACAACACTACAACAACTGTGATGATAAGGCATCAGGTTGCCATTGTTGGTAAATGCTGTGACACATTGACTATCACACATTGACACATCACACATTGACTAGCATATTTGACCTACTTATAGTTTGGTTTGAAATGCACTGAGATCCATAATTGGTAGATTATTTCAGTAAATACTTTATGCAATAGAAAGAAAAATAACTGGAGAAAAAAAACTACCAACGGTAATATTTGTTAATTTATACTACCTTACCAAAATTACAATTAAGAATTTATTCAAACAACTACCTATTCCTCTTGCCCCATTATAAATATTTTCATAAATTTTGAATTATTTTTTATCTTTTTCAGAAACCTTGGAAAATCTGGACTTCGAGTATCAAACATTGGATTTGGTAAGTTGAATTTACAGTATTTGTTTGGTAGGTCATGTTTCAGATATAAGTTGATTTTGGTCTTATAAAAAAAATCGTTTTTAATTTTAGAAATATATAATAAAAAGCTCAGAGAAATTCATTCCAGGATGTTTGGAAACTTGTCAACTGCATTTTATTTGGATCGAGCACAATTTATAATTAAAAGAGAACACCCATTTCTGATAAAATTCTGGCACCCATATCTATCTTCTTGTATGTGGTTCACAGAACCAGACAGCCTTTAGAAGCACATAGCCTCTACAACCACATGTCATATACAACCACGTAGCATCTAAAAGTACATAGCCTCTACAACCATACATAATCTACAACCACATAGCCTCTAGAAGCACATAGGCTTTACAATCACATGTCATCTACAACCACATAACGTTCACAACCATATAACCACATACCATTTACAACCACACATCTACAACCACATTGCCTCTAAGAAGCACATAGCTTATACAATCACATAACATCTACAACCACATAGTATCATCTACAACCACATATACCATCTACAACCACATATCATCTACAACCACATATCAAACACAAACACGTAGCCTCTACAACCACACATCATCTACAACCATATAGTCCTTAGAAGCACATAGCCTCTACAAGCATATAGCACATACAGATTACATAGTGTATATTTACATGCAGTGAACACAAACATGCATAGTGAGTATTCCAGTTACTTCCAAGCCAAGATCAAAGAGTTCTCGGACAATACAGAACACACAGCTGCCGGTATTGTTGATAGTCCACAGCTTGCCAAGAATGTCAAAAATGCCAAAAATATCTCACATTGATTTGTTGATATTGTCAACCGATGTACTTATTGCGATCCATATCAACATGCATATCAATGATACCAACTAGTGCAATGTTGTGTATATTACAGCTTTCAGAGCATTATTGTATGGAGGCAGTCACAAGCCTGATGGGCAGTACCTAGTAATAATACAAGGAATCTTTGCCTTGTGCCTTAAGCATGATATAATTCTATGACTCCATGGCAAGACAGAACTACTTATGTGACTCCATAGCAAGTTATAACATACATATAACTCCATGGCAAGACAGAACTACTTATGTGACTTCATAGCAAGGCATGACAAACATATAACTCCATGGCAAGACAGAACTACTTATGTGACTCCATAGCAAGGCATGACAAACATATGACTCCATGGCAAGACAGAACTACTTATGTGACTCCATAGCAAGGCAGAACATACATATGACTCCATGGCAAGACAGAACTACTTATGTGACTCCATAGCAAGGCAGAACATACCTAAGTGACGCCATTGCAATGTAGAAAATGCCTACCTTAGGCAGAACCTAATTCTGTTATTCCAGAACACAATAATAAGTAATTGACAGTTGAACATTTTACAACCCTAGATTAATGATATATTTATATTCTTGAGGTATATTTACATCTGTGATATATTTACAATACGCAGTGGTTAACACCCCTGAGCGGTATACCCCTGAAATATTTACAGTTTTGAGATGTTTACAATGATAAAATGACCATTAAATTTTTACAGCTTTTAATTATTTACATTCCTTGAGAGATTTACATTCCTGAGATAAATATACAGCTTTTATGTTACTTACACTTCTAATATATTTACAACTTTATGAGCCATGATATTTATTTACAACTTTCATCCTGAAAAGCGTAAATGCTTTTAGATCTTTGAAGATATTTATAGCTAAAGAGGTGCCAGGTATTTTTAGCTCTGTACTATTCCACAAAGAGGTGTATATTTGCTATGGCTTTTAGGAGTATCCCTTCAAGTACAAGAGACAAATGTGGTTCTTTCTCGTATCTAAAGTTAAGCTGTTTACTGTAGTCAGGCCAATGTTAAAACCGTAGTGCAGATTACTCTAATCTAGTGATATAAAGAAAAGGAAAAAATCGTGAAAAATGTCTAAACACAAATAAAATAATTTAGAAAAAAAATGTAATCTAATTTAGAATCAACAGTAGCACAGAGTGGGTTAATAGAGGTTCTAAGGTAACAAGGGGTTAGTCTCCAGTTGTTGAGTGACACGACCCAATTCCTCCTCTTCCACCTCCCCCTCCTACTCCTCCTACTCTTCATATTCCACGTTTTCCTCCCTACTCGATCACTTCCTCCTCTTCCTACTCCTACTACTCCTCTTCCTCCTACTCATTATTTCTCCTCCTCCTCTTCCTACTCCTACTACTCCCTGCTTTTCCTAGTCCTACTCCTCTTCCTACTCATTATTTTTCCTCCTCCTCTTCTTCCTCATATTACTTCTATGCCTCCTCCCTCCTACTCATTTCTACTCTTGTTCTTCCTCCCTAATACTCTTCCTTCTCATCCTTCTTTTCATTCCTCCTTCTACACCTCATTCCTACTCCTACTCCTACTATTCCTCTTCTTCCCTACTTCTTCCTTCTTCCTCTTCCTATCATAGTCATCAAATATTGCCATATACCTCATGTCTTCTCTTACTGCTTCTACTATTGCTCCTACTCCATCTCTTCTTCTTCTTCTCTACTCCTTCTTATGCTCCTCCTCCATAACTTCTTCCTCTCCCCCTTCTCCTCTTCTTCCTTTTCTTCTCCTACTCCCTTGTCATCAAATGCCAATTCTCCTATAGTGCAATGACTTTATCCTGGGCAATTACACATTCAATTTGATTTGGTGGCTTCATCAAGGTCTAGAACAGCTGTGACTGCGAGGATAGTTTGCACTGGACACGTTCTGGCATTTCCTGCTGGGTCAATTTACATGTTTTGCAATTGCTTGGTTGCAACACCTTCCTGATGGTTGCAACACTTTCATGATAGTTTGTGACACCTTCTTTACCATTGCAACACTGCCGTGATGGTTGTGACACCTTTCTGATGGTTGTGATACCTTCATGATGGTTTGTGACACTTTTCTGATGGTTGTGACACCTTTCTGATGGTTGTGATACTTTCATGATGGTCGCAACACCTTGATGAATGGAGCTTTGACTTGGGACCAACATAAATGACAAGTCATTTGTGGCTGCATTTCATGGAGTGTCATGTAATTTGCAGTAATAAAAATAATACTGCTTTTGGTTTGATGATTAACATGGGCGGGAAGTTTGGTTAAGTGAAAAGTCATTTGGGTTTGAGCATCACATCGTGTGATATCAGTTGTAGTAATAACTAGTTTTGCTTTTTATATTGATATGAGAGTAACAGTTTATTAAGATGCAAGGTTGGGAAATTTGGCTTAGCCTTCATAGCATCAGTTTTGACTTGGAACTAACATTAGCAAGATCAAGATATTCCTATTACAGATATGCATTCACACAGTGCAGGACCATCTTTCGTACATATTTACCATTGGTTCCTCTGACCATAACACATGCACATAGTTATTACAGGTTTTCTTCCCTCTGTAAACAGACTCACTGACCCACTCACTGTAGATCCTCCTACTCAGGACTTACACATACACAGTGCAGCACCATCCTTGAATTAATCTTTACCAATGACTCCTCTAACACATGCACATCGCTATTACAGGTTTCCCTCCCAATGTAAGCAGACCCATTGACCTACTCTCCGTTGAACCTCCTACTGAAACACCATCCTTGAATTAATCTTTACCATTGACTCCTCTAACACATGCACATCGCTATTACAGGTTTCCCTCCCAATGTAAACAGACCCATTGACCTACTCTCTGTTGAACCTCCTACTGAAATACCATCCTTGAATTAATCTTTACCATTGGTTCCTTGGACGATAACACATGCACATCGCTATTACAGGTTTCCCTCCCAATGTAAACAGGCCCATTGACTCGGTCACTGTTGGACCTCCTACTGATGACATGCATCTCCTGTGAATGTATTCCTTCAGACATCACAATTACTCTGGGCCATTATCTCGGTTGTCCCGAAATGAACCGTGGTGATCAGGGGAAATTACCGAGTGGAGCACTACCGATTTTCCTAAGAGACTACGCAGCTGTTTGCTCCAGATACAGATCTACATTCAGATCTCCTCAGGCGAGCTTCCATGTTGAAATTAGGTCACATGTGAAGAATACCGTTTTACCTTCATTCACAGAAGAAAGGCTGAATGTCGTAATTTAAAAAGAAGAAAAAAATCAAATAATATTCCCACTGTGACGTAAAACATTAATTTAAAAAATAAAATAAAATAATATATGTAAAAGAAAAATCATAAATCATAAAATCTGCTTAAAATCTCTAAAATCTACTTAATGCACATTAAGCTAGTTGATAAAAACATCTAGCCAGCAGTCTTAACATTGCATAGCATGCCGGAAATCTGAACTGATTTTGCAATAATGAAAACATAAAATGAATCCACAAATCGCAGCATGTCATACCACACAACTATACCAGCACTTTAACTCTCTCCATGTTGAAGGCACCGAGAGATGCCCTAAAGAGCATTGTCTATGCCTAATCCAGCTGGGAGAGGGTTAAATAGCATGTAGCATACCGGTAGTAGAATCTGAACTGTTTTTGCAGTAATTAAAACATAAAACTAATGCACATTTAGCAGCATGTTACACATATCCGATCACAGAAATAAAACACTTTGATTGTATTCAGCAGGCACATGGTTTAAATGCAGCTTCATAGTAAAGCATAGTGGAATATGAACTGTTATTGCAATAATGGGAACATAAAATTAATACACATATATCTGTATGCTACACACGTGTGAAACAAACGGCTTTATACATAGCACAGCATAGTGGAATCTAAATCGCTATTGCAGTAATGAACATTTCTGTCTTATCAATGTGTATTTTGGAAGTTGTAATGTTTGAGGAGCAACTGATATGGTTATCCTACGACTGATATAGTTATCCTACGGAGATGATTCAGTTATCAGAGTTGATTTCCCTCCACAATGATTCCAAGGAATCGTTGATGCCAAGGAATTGTTGATGCCAAGGAATCGTTCAGGCAGATAGAATGCCCCCCCGGCCACTTGTTGGATGCAACCTGATACAATTAACCTCCTAACTGCTGAATGCAACTGGAGATGACCTTCATGGCAGCAATTCCAAGCAATCCCACATAGAAGGGGTTAATGAAATTATACCGAAATTCTCTGAATCAGATTATTTTAACCCTTTTCCTGTTACAGTTTAACCCTGATCCTCCTAATGGCAACCAACAGTTTTCAATAGAGCAGTGATATTGATTAATTCGGCAGCAAGGTGTTTGGAGGTTTTCGATATTCTGTCCGCGTTGCAATTTAATGTCTGGAGTGATAAAAGCTTCGATAATGGCGATGGAGGTACTAAAGTGCATTACCAGCTTCATACAGCAGTACATGTAGTGTGTCGTTGTCATCGCTGTCTGTGGAGTGGCAATGCAGATATCAACCTTGGTCTGTCTGGACCATCCAGTGCTCGCAAGTTTCCTGCAACATTCAGCATTATGGATGTTGCAAGTTTATTTCTAACCCAAACTCACAAGCAGTGATATAAGTGAAAGAATCTTGAACGTTGCTCTAAACCCATCATCATTAGTAGCAGCATCATCAACATCATCATCATCATCATCACCATGAACATCACTAACATCAACATCACCATCATCATTATCAGCAGCAGTAGCATCAGCATCATCATTACCATCATCATCATAATCAGCATCATCATCATCATCACCACTGCCACCACCATCAGGCATATCATACCCTCTCACTTTCGAATCATGCCTCTGCACTGTGTAGAATCTCTGGATGCTTTTAGAAGTTCATGGAATCCATTGGGACGTCTCTGAAGGATTGCTGCTGTCAAACTGGGGAGTTTTATATGTTGTTCAGCGATTCCTCCTGACAAGGTTACTCAGAGTTTACACACAACGTGACAGCTCATAAACACAGGGAATTAACTTGCATGTACACAGATAATTCATGAAAGGAAATGTCTAATTATTTGTAAATTATGTATCATTTTCATTGGACAGATGCACATTATCAGATGGTCTATTTGCTAATGGATTGAGGCAGTATCTCAGCTTCATTGTTTGGGTTCAATGTTCAGGTTCACTGCTCAGGTTAATTGCTTGGGTTCACTTCTTGTTGTTCATTTTTCAGGCTCATAGCTTGGGGTTAGTGCTAATGTTCATTGCTTGGGTTCACTGTTCAGGTTCATTGCATGGGTTCACTTCTTGTTGTTCATTTTTCAGGCTCATTATAGCTTGGGGTTAGTGCTAATGTTCATTGCTTGGGTTCACTGTTTGGGTTCACTGTTCAGGATCACTGATTGTAGTCAAGATATTTTACAATGTGTGATGGTACTCAGCAGTGTTAATGGAAAAGTCCACACAACCTCAAATGAAGAATTATAAAATTGTACATTTCTGAATGATAATTGACATAAAACTGTGCATTTATTAAAAATAAATGACAGATTTACAATGGCGCAAAATGACAGCTGTATTTGAATGAATTATAATGGACAGAAAACTGTACATTTATGAAAAATAATCGATAGATTTACATTGGACAAACATTTCAGCCATATTTTAATTCAGAGAAATGCTATGCAAATGTTGTCCCAGTATAACGTTCGTTTGCGCGAACATTCGCCAAACGTGCCAGTGTGACACGCTACTTGGAACCTGCTTCAGCGTTATTGTAATCAATAGGTTTTCTTTACGCGTGATTCCGCATATGTTATTTATAAATCCTGGCGGTACCACACACATAGTACATTGTTTCGGGACTCGCAGATCGTGTGCCAAAATGTGGAACACATTATATCTGGGATTGGTTTTGTTATGTTGCTCTTAGATACCAGCTGCTACCAAAGATACTAAGGCAATGATATTCCCAGGTACTAGGTTGGAGCCGGGTGTCTTCATTGTTAATCAGATAATCTGCATGATGTAATCAGGGCTAGTGGCGCCTATACTGAAATAAAAATAATAAAAGAAATACTAGAATGTCATTTAGCAGATCAGATTGGACAATATCCACACTGTCCATACAATATCCACACATCTCCAGACAATCCACAATCCACACAATACCCACACAGTATCCACACATCTCCAGACAATCTAGTTTCCACACAGTATCCACATTATCTTCACCCAATCCACATTATCCACACAATCCACAGTCTCCACACAATCCACAAAATATGTGAAACAAACTGTATCCAATATATGGAATGTTTTCAACATGAAATTTAGAAACTGTCAAATAACAGCTCTTACCTCTAATTTTTCAACAAATCCTTGTAATATTACACAGATAGCCATGTCTTATATACCCGGTACTTTTTTTTAAATTTCAGGAACATGGGTGACCTTTGGAGGCCAAGTATCAGAAGAGGTACGTCGTTTTATTGTTCTGTTAAAGGCATACAACCATGTTTGTTGACCTATTTCATAGTCAAACATATTTACCTGAAAGTATGTACATGTGATGCATTTACATATCGGGCTACATTTTACTAATTTCACACTGGTTTTCAATATTCTCATATTTTATTTAGTTTTTATCTTACAATTTTTAATAGGTTAAATATTGTTTGACCATGAAATATGTCAATAAACCGTGATTGTTTGCCTTTAAGTAATATAAAATACATCTCTGTGTCATCTGTAGTTGAATGCTTCTGCTGCCAAACGTTAAAAAAAATATATAATAAATATATCTACATCTTTGACAAGCAACATCTTTGACAAGGACTAAAACTCAGATAATCAAATGATTACTGTAATATTTTTGAAATCCAACAGCATAGAAATATCTTTGCCATGAATATTCAGATATGTTACATGTTGCATGATGCCCCCCCC
>JAUTBZ010156056.1:0-11315 GCA_032361785.1 Lepetodrilus galriftensis
GTGTGATTGCTTCCATGCGTCGCCGTTGTCAAGCTGTCATCAGGGTTCGTGGTGGTCAGAACTGATACTGACATTTTCCCCACCCCTATGTCACACATATGCCTGTGCAAATGTTCCAGGTGGATTCCGAAAGATACTGTTTGAGACATGTATAGAGTAATCCCCTTCGTATTGCGTCTTGAACTTTGTTTGCTGATACCATGTTTACCAGGTTTGCTATTAAACTTTGAAAATCAATGTCAAGTTTCTTTTTTTGAAGAGTATAAATGTGTGGACTCGACTGTAATTCCAGTGTACTTCCTATCATGTGTTATGGAATGTTCTTGTAGCATATTATTATATATAAATAAATTTACACAAATATTGAGTATGCATAAGTGTTCATGTCGTTTTTCGTGGTCAATAAACAAAGCATGTCAAATAAACATATTATCAACACGCAAAAGAACAGCAACAATATTAGCCACCGTAACCATGATCCATGGTGGGGTTTCCGAATGCAATCCCAAAATATGTAATGTTCTAATGAGTATCTTTGCAAAGGTTTGCCTAGTAGTAGTTTAGTCTTGACGTCGACATGGGGTGGTCGTTAAAAGACAAATCAGAATTGTCACATTTCCATCATGTCCTCTCTTTATAGTAATGACCACATTTTGGAGTTTATACCACTACTAGTATATGGTAACTTTTCACAGAACAATGAAATACACTATTCAGATGCAAGAATGACTACGCAAGGGTAATAAAACGTTGCCCAATAATTAAATAATTGGTAACCCAAATATTGGTTTTTCATCGTCAAATTGTTCCTTTGCCACATATATAGGCCATAAATAACAGAACTTTCAAGTGTATCCATCCATTTAGTTGTGTATTTAAGATGACCTTTCCTATCACCACTGACCAACACCTAAAAACGAATCTCTACGACTACAATGAAATATCAGTCTTAGACTGTAAACGATCATCTGGTTCAATACACTGACGTCTCTATGGTTGGAATGAAATATCAGTTTTAGACTGTAAAAGATCATTTGGTTCAATAAACTGACGTCTCTACGGTTGGAATGAAATATCAGTTTTCGACTGTAAAAAGATCATCCGCTTCAATACGTTGATGTATAGACACTCCATCAGACATCTAGGACTTCCGCTTTCTTTGCAGTAGTTTCAACCACACAGGAAGACATCACTAATACTTATATCAGCACTGTGACTCTCTCAGGTAATTCCCGCAGTTGTAAATGTTCTTGGCCAGAGCTCCTTTAGAAGCCCCGTCACTGTCTATGCCCACCACCAGCAGCCTGTTAGTGATGATGGCCGACGCAGACGGCTTGGCATTGTTCACCATCTTGGTGGATTTCAAGTTCACTTGGTTGTCCAACTGGTTGATGGCCAGGTACTTGGTTCCCTCCAGATACAGACCGTTCATGAGACACGCCTGGTCTCCCTTGCAGGCTTTGACCAGGGCCACCACTTCCTCGGGGCGGAGGTGGATGTTGGACGTCCCGTTCTCCGATGACGTTCCCAGGACGGAGCCCTGTTGGGACGCGATGGCGGCTTTGCTCATGGTGTTCGACCCCATCAGGTAGCAGCCGTTGATGTGAGGTTCCCATTCACCCATTGTAGAAATTTTACTGAAACAAGCAAGAAAAGGTTGATGCAATAGGAATGATATTGATCGATGCGAATTTTAAAGTAATTTAGATTTGTTTATGGATTGGTTTTAACTTGTTCTGTTTCTTGTTGATTTAACTTTCTGTTTCTTATTGATTTAACTTTCTGTTGTAAATAATGATAAATTGCTTTCGCGTAATCGTTAAAAGTCATGTAGTATAATTCATAGATTTGTTTTTATTGAAAGAAAAACATTCAATTAATTATGGAATCGTTGTACTAGAATAATACGGGTTTTCAACACGAACTCTGGTTGACCCACACAATGTAAGGGTTAGCATGCATGCTTTGTTAATATTATATGGATTTCTCTATACTGGCACCATGCATCAATCTTGTGATAGTGATATTCACATCCAATGACGTTGATAGTCATTAATCATAAATGTTGTACCCGGTTATTGTTAGGTTCAAGAGCATGATGTCGATTTAATGATTATGAATCATGTCAGTAACTTGAGTAAAGTAATGCAAATACAGATTTAAGTCACATGGTATTAGATATTCAAAATAGATGAGAGAGAGAGAGACATCTATATATATATCGAGAGAGAGAGAGAGAGAGAGAGAGAGAGAGAGTTATAATATTGGTAAAATATCAAGATACCCATAAATTCAGGCAGCATCAAAACTTCCAGGAAATATTGGAGTTATAATTATTAAAATTGGGGAGGGGAGAGGGATCGGTTCATGCATGCCATATGCACACACCAGACACGCATCACATGCAATTAAAGTTTCCTTGTTTCGACGTCATGTCTCGTTACTGAGACGACCACGTGAGAATATCAACGCCATGCACAGGAGTCCATGTGAATTAGAGCTTGCACTTGTCAGTGTCAAGGCAGAGAAACTCATTCGTTTTCTCGTACGGTACAGAGGGAAGGTTAACACTATGTACAGCCCCTTATTCATGCCAAGACAGATCATTAGTAGAGGAATACCGATACCATCTTCATGCTCCTCAGATACATATCTCCATGCTCCTCCGATACACATATCCATGCTCCTCAACCAGATGGGTTCAAATCTACGGGGAGACTGTAGTATACATCCATTCCACCACACCAAAGCTAATTTCCATGGTTATTTGGTTATTGCAGTTGTTATTGAGTGATTACGTCTCTACTGGGTAAGTATGTTAGGACAGGAACCGTATGTAACACCATGCTGAGTTTTACCTTGAATATATATGACGGCAGCTTCATACGTCATACAAGAAAAGGCCGAGGTCGAGAAACTGCACATGGCAGAACTTGATAGACGACAGGTTCTGGCATCAGAATACGACAGCCGTCGCACAGGTCGGGGTAGATGTTCCATCCACCAATAATATTATTGCAATCCATATATACTTTCGTGCGTGATCGTTCATGTGTCCGCGTTATTTTACAATGAAACATCGTGCAATGTAAAATATCCTTTACGCATTGCCATCAATATTAACTCGCGTTGAACACGTGGGATTCTTATCTCGCTGACTACTACCACATCATGTGAATATGCAGATACTTTATCAGAAATACATGCATCACTGCCACATCAAGGGACATATTAAATTCCTCAACTGCGAGGGCATTCACCCTTTGGTAGTAGTGCTATCGAGTTCCAGAAGGAGGCAAGCCAATTATCTCATCGAAGACAGACAAAACTCTCCATCCATAAAGTCCGTCACCTTAGAGAAAACCCAGGCGCTGCCCACGAGATGTCTCCAGAATCCAACTGCTCTGGTTACCTAGCTGATAGGAACACTGGCTCTACTATACTCTCAGACCTGTCACAGCAGATCAACGTGATGACTGACACTTAAACGCGAGTTAATATATACAGCTGAGCTCATTAGTCCCCCCGAATATGCAGCACCTGCCACGATAACTATTTGACCAGGAAATTTGGAACTTTGCACTTTGAGACTTTATCGTCTATGTATACTAGTATTATTTATATGTATTTATATTAATATTTGATAAATATATTTGTATCTGTTTTATTCGCATTCACAAAGGTAGAGCAAGTATACTGCGATATAGTATGGGTCACTAAAATATGGCTACCGGTAGTATGAAGAATTGGTATTCAAGAAACAAACGTGCTATATACATGTATATTTATATAGAATAAGATCTAAAAGTACACTCCTTCGGCTTGAATATTACACAATCACGAAAGCATTGTATGTTAGAGAAAGAAGAATACGTATGCTCTAAAAAAATCTCGAATATTAAACTTCAAGATGGCAAGACAACAAAATGGCATTGGCACGATTTAAGAACTTCCTGGTCATGTGACCTCCATACGTAAAGTCAGGTCGGGACTCCTACTTCCGTCCAAGAAGTGTGCAACATTGCTGACACATGGACCTGGAAACGGAACTTGTACTGGTATGAAGGTCAACTAGCCAGGCTGTAGTCATTAGGTCACCTGCTCAGACAGTATAAGGTCACGTGTACGTGCAGCACCTTGACAACGTTTGTAACACAACATGTGTTCCCTCTCTTCCTATACTAGCATAGTAGTATCCCTCATATGAAAATGTAGGAGTTACTAAGTGAATACAGCATAGGGAACAAATCTAATCCATGTGTGTAGTCATAGACTATACTATGATTACAATATGGCCTATCTATAAGTATAGCATGCTCTACCTACAGTGCTCGGCTACACCAGACACGTCCATGGAACTTGGTAGTGTCTGGAGTAGCCAAGCGCTGTAGGTAGAGCATGATGGCCTATGGTCTCACAGCCACATTGTAACCATAGTTTATTAAGTTACTGTTTCTGAATAAAACTAGAGCATGTCCATATGCCGAGTTATAATATTAACTGTCCACATACATTTATACTATCATTATCAATAAACCTGCCTCATGTCATAAAAAGACAGTATTTCATACATAGGTATACAGTATTCAATAATACATGTAGTACACACTCACAGTATACCGTACGACCATTGCATACATCGCTGTTTGCAGCCCTATGCTGCATTCTAACCCATTCTTTACAGCGGCAATTCCAACAAGCTTCCGCTATTTTACCTATTTTACCAACGGAAGTATGCAGCGAATTAACGCCATTAGTAGAGCATGCTTCCAACGGTATTGAACATCTTCTCTAAATTGTACAGTTATCCAATGGAGATCATGTATACCATTAGAAACATATGTGCCAAATTACCCTTCATCATTTACAGCCTTTACAGATCTGTAATCTGAACATCCATGTAGTAAGCAAATATTTAACTGTAGCACTTTCCACGGTAATCCATTGCCAGACCCAGGAGATTAGCCAACCAATAACAAGCTGTGCCAGAGCCTGTTTCTAGGAAATCAGGTCACTGTGACTTAAGACTCTCTACATATTGACATAAACATGCTTCTTCAAATATCCGCTGCGGAATACACAGTAACACAGGCCTAATATTTCGCCTGGATACTGTAATTTGTATATTTAGCAGTCTAGTCTAATAAATTTACAACCAAATTATAAGTTACTTTTTAATAGAATCGAGTGATTCGTTGATCATTTGAGTGTTTTCTCCGACTCTGTCGCTAGACTTGAGTCTTAAGATCAGTGCTGTATGACCGCAGGTGATACATTTACAACGTAATTTTGAAAATAATGTGGTTAAAAATGTTAATTATGTTCAACTTCAATGTTATACTAGGCATAGGGGCCTACTTCCAGTTTTGTTGAAGTATACAACAGTTATAGATCTAATAATAAAATATAGCACACGCACACACATACAAATGAATGAATACATACGTAGATCTAGTGTATTTACGCCACTTCAGTAAAAAAATACGTTATGGTAGTATGAGCACAGGATGCCATAGGTAGCAATATGACGTCATCGTGATAATGACGTATAATAAAATAGTCATTGTTTACGCGTCATAAAGAGAACAAAATTACGTGCAACATTAAAAGCCAATCTCTGAAATGACAAGACACTGTTTCACACTATTTCATTTGATTGTCCAATTCACTAAAATGACACGGAAACAGCGACAGCTGATCAACATACGTATAAATATTTCATTAATATTCGCAGCCCTCATTGAACGTAGAGGCCCCACTACATGACATGAAAGTAGCCTAGATCCGTATGCGAACATGTGCGCAATACTGGCATTCGCCAATCATTAGATAGCACATGTTTTACAGACATACTATTAATCAACGTGACAATGGCGGGGACCAATACCTATAACATGGCGTCACAATGGCAGGGCTACTACTGTAAATTAAATAGATTTGACTTTGCTTTTGAAATCACGGTAGCAAAACGCTGGATCGAGTCTCTGTGTTACATCAGCTGTATGCCTAGGATAAAGCCTCAACCATGCAGCGTTCCGAATCCAGACCCCCGTCCAACCTTTCCTATCTCTAACATTATGCAACAAAGGATTCTGATTTCTTTTATGTTACGACATAACAATGGCGAGTAATCTGACAATAAGGCCACGCCTTAATACTCTCCGGATCATTACCTGGCTATACCGGGGAATTTTAAAAAGAAAGAAAAAATCGTGGTTAATACTTAAAATTCAACATATAGAATTTGGCGGAGTCGGGAGTTTCACAGTTAAAGGTACACCTCCAGTGCGGGTCTATAATGTCAATAGTCTCATGCAGTGTGCTTAAATCTCGTCCGACAACGTGTTTCGAGAAAAGCGGTCGATAAGAGGGCCATGCGGCCTGGCGCTGTATAACATCTTCAAAAGACAGCCTGCATTGAAGAAACCGTATAATGAAAAGCATTGAAGCCTGTGTATCATTAAACAGGGATACAAATATAGAAATACTCACGTTTATAACGACTTTTTGGTGGGTATACGCCTTTAAATTACATATAAAAGTTCCAACATATATCCATGGAAACCGGGAGGAACCACACCGTACCTCTCAACTCAGAGTCAAAATGGAACCGGTTAGAGTGCACGTCGGTGCGATTCTCAAACCAAAAATAAAAACGATTTCACGCCAAGTGACAAATCAAATTCAGATTAGAATTAACCGGAAGTAATAACTTACTGTGAGGAGACAATGTACACGAAAGTGGCGATCCAAAGAAGTCTTTGATCCTGAATTTTTCGCCCACTTCGCGGCCGAGCCGGTGCTAAATCCAAGATGGAGTTTGACTGCGAGAGAAAAAGGAGCGGTGCCGGTAGCGTGCGATGCACCAATGAAATCTCTCAGCGTATTTCTTCCTACTGTAGTATCCCGACAACGCATGCTGAGTCAGTGCCTAGCTCGCGTCATGCCGAGAAATCAGCGCTGTAATAAATACCTTGCGTACTTCGTAAAATAAAAGGATAAAGAAAAAAGATAAACGAAACTTTTTTTTTGTTCCCATCCTAAAAATATAAATAACTCGCTATTCAGGTTAAATATAGTAACTACCGGTAGATAAACATTATATATACCGGTAATACAAGGTGTGCGTGTGTGTGTGTGTGTGTGTGTGAGAGAGAGAGAGGGGGGAGAGAGAGAGGGGAGAGAGAGAGAGAGAGAGAGAGAGAGAGAGAGAGAGAGAGAGAGAGAGAGAGAGAGAGAGAGAGAGAGAGAGAGAGATAGAGAGAGAGCTACGCCGTGTGTCTGTATCGGTACTTACCTCCCCTCTAACTATTCATTCACTATGAGTATACCTGTGATAGAGAGAGAGAGAGCTACGCTGTGTGTCTGTATCGGTGCTTACCTCCCCTCCAGGTCCGCCAGTATAAACCCGAGAACACTCGACCGGCTAAGTCTGTCCTCGGCGATCTTGCTGAACTCATTCAAGCTCTGGATCAGGATCTTTCTGGCCTAGATCAGTAGATGGTGAAGGGGAAGTATTAGATCCATCAACAAATGGAGAAACACGATTATCATCATCCAATCTTCTCATTTATTCACAAATAATGCACTACTGCTGTGGTAAGTAAAGTGCAACTACTGACTCAGCTAAGCCTTTCAAAAAAACTACTTAAATACAACTTTCAAAAAGACACATATGGGTCAGTTTTAAAAGTTATTTTCCTTATTATTCTAATTGTATTCTCAATGTGTTCAAAATGCATTCTAAACATGTTTTCAGTGAGTTCTCAATTTTTCTAAAGGTGTTCTCAATTAATTCTCCATGTGCTTGTGCATTCTCAGTGTGTTCTAAATGTGTTGTAAACATGCTCTCATTTAAGTTCTCAATGTTCTCAATGTGTTCTCAATTTGTTCTCTGTGAATTATCAATGTGTTCTCAGTGAATTCTCAATGTGTTCTTGTGCATTCTCAGTGTGTTCTAAACATGCTCTCATTAAAAGTTCTCAGTGTGTTTTCAATGTGTTTTCAATGTGTTCTCAGTGTGTTCTCAGTGACTGACATCAGGGTGTGGTACTGACCGTTCTCCTAGCCATCTTGTTGTCATAGTCGTTGAGCGTAGACTCCACCATCAGCACAATAGTGTCGTACCAGAACATCTCGTCTCCATTGTATATGTCCTGACACAGTAATCACCAATAATTACAAAGTATCCATGGTGACACACAACACTTATAAGGTATCCATGGCAACATGACCTCACTACAATGTATCCATGGCAACACATACTACCAATGTGTCACTTCCTGCAGTCAAAAGACATACTTACGAAAAAATTATTGCATTGTTTTACGATGTGAACATGACAATTTCCTGAAACTTAAATAATTACTTACAAAAGTTAATTTAGCAGTAGAGACTAAAGAAGCAATCACGTAGAATGTGCATCCACTTATTAAACATCAGTAGCCAAACAGTCACAGGACTCTACATCTAAACAGGTGAGTGAGCGAGTGAATATGGAGTTTAACGTCGCTGCGGGAATCTTTCACTCATTTGCGACGATAAAGAAATGAATTATTTTACTGTATGTGTGTTAAAAATCTCAGCAGTTTAAAAATCGAAGCAGGTATATTAGGTATAATGTAAAGCACCTGTGATCAGCCTTGCTGGAACTCAGGGCCATATACATAGATGGAACTCAGGGCCATATACGTAGATGGAACTCTGGGCCATATACGTAGATGGAACTCAGGGCCATATACGTAGATCATATTATTATTATTTATTATTACCTGCGCCATCTTACAGAGGTTGAACACCTGTCCATACTGCGCCTCCTCGAACGACAGTTTGCCCAGCAGATAGAGGATACGGGCCTCCAGAGGTTTGTCTTTGAACTCCTGCAACACAAGGTGAAGGTCGTGAAGATAGTCGTACAACAGGGAATTCTTTGAACTCCTACAATACGACACGCGATGAACATGCAGCAGGTGATTCCTGTAACATTACACCAGGCAGGGTTAGAAGTTCCCACTCGTCCGTCCGTCCGTGACGACCTTCTTTTCTTATGGGCGAGTATCTTTTTTTATGAAAATCGCTCTTCTTATTTGACTTACTCGCCCGTTGGCTTGTTCAAAATTGTAAATTTTTGCACCAACTTCTAACCCTGACCAGGTAGTGGAGATAGTCGTACAACGGAGAATTCTTATAAGCAGGGATAAGGTTAATGCCACTCACCCGGGAGGCATCCAGGGCCTCGTTCAGGAAAGCTCTGGCGCGGGAATACATGCCCTGAAAATAAATGTGACATCATTACAGTAAAATGCATGGAACTATGACGAAAAAATGAATGTGCCATTGCTATGTTAAATCAACTTCATATTAAAAACTATGAACTTTTACAATAAGACATTTGTGAGATGCATAGGGACATTACTACATGTTATAGTACCTGTCTGATGAGGACATCCGCTGTGTCAGCCCACAGATCACGGAATGTGATTGCGCCCAGTATCTTGCCCAAATGTGACTCAGTTTTGACTTCCATAGTCTGGGAAGTATATAATAAAATCTGTCAAATTCCATCTAAAATACATACTGAACAAATTGTTTATCAATATTGAATTTTAAAAATATAAATTTAAAAAAAAAGATACAGTTTGAAAGAAAAAATTTCTCTCTCAACCAACTATTCTCCAGCGATGGCATCCAAACGTCTTGCATGAGGACAACTCCAAATGTTAAGTGTTTTCCTTCCCTCCATTCCCATACAGTAATATCTAACAGAAGACAACGTCAGTTAACTAAATATGTAAACTCCTGACAGCACCTTTTCAGAAGTGACGCCAGGAGTGCATGGAGTGTGCGGAGTACGTGTAAGTTTCTTAGCGTCACGTGCAAGCTTGGACAGAGCGGCCTTGACCCTGGTCTCCTCCCGGGCGACCTGCATCTGCTTCTCCTTCATGATGGCGATCTCCTCTCGGGACCTGGCGACAGAAACACCGCCGATAATCAGAGACAGCCAATCATACAGCCACGCCTAGAGGGATGGGTAAAGATATATAGACAGGGTTTGCTCCAGAGATAGAGATGAGGCGAGAGAGAGAGGCGAGTACTCACACTGCTTGATCGTCTTCGTTGATACGGATAGGGGAGATAACTTTCTCATGGAACGTCACTCCAGCCTTCAAGTCCAAATGTTGACACACCTCCATACTCCTGTAACCACGGAAACACAAGCATCCATAAGCTAATGTCACTTCTCTATATCAATTACCTTGTTACTGTAATTAATTATCATGAATGGTTTTCAGCTTCTACCACTGCCAGATTGTTTCCATTTAACCAATAAAATATGAATTTAGAAAGTTCTAAAATATTAACAACACATCTCCTCAAAATGAGTCATGATTTTCACATGAGGCTACTTCTTTAAATTAACTAATTATACCCAATCAGGTGCCCGTTGCACGACACTCTTGTAGTGCTACAATAGTTGTAACTGGGCTCCTGCCACAATAGAAAGCATTGATGTTACAATAGTTGTAGCCTACAAGAGCGTCGTGCAACTGGCACCAGTGTATCTGGCCAATGCTACCACTGTGTACCTGATGTGTACAAGCACGTAGAGGGCGTTGTTCTGGAGCAGACTGCGGGACAACATGTCCTGGAAGGCCAGGACGGGCAGTGTCAGGACAGAGTAGCCCAGGTCCTGCAGCACGGTCAGCAGTGTGTCCAGGTAGTGGAGTGTTAACATCTGAAGTAGAGCCGGCATGGAAAGGGTTAACATACTATTTGAACAGTTCTAGAACAGGAACATGAAGGGCTAAAATAATCTGGGGGCCTATTCTCAAAACATTCTTACAAACTTCTTAGCCTAAGAATCATTCTTAACAATTCTTATAGTATGGCTACAAACTGTTCTTAGGCTAAGAAGGTCGTAAGAACGTTTCGAGAATAGGACCCCTAGTTGATAACAGTACTGACAAATTATTTGAATAATTGTCGTTCTTCTATGATCGGTCTGTGTAACGAGACCCAGGTTAATATTGTTGACAGTTGCAGTGCAGACTTACAGGTTTGGGAAGAGACTCGGCGCTGATGCCCGTCTTAGCCAGACTATCCTGCTTGAAGGCCTCCAGCATCTGAACACATGAACACAATGATAGTGGTGAAAACATGATCAGAATGATACAGTAACTGAACACATGAACACAATGATAGAGGTAAACACATCATAAGAGTGATACAGCATCTGAACACATGAACACAACGATGGTGGTGAACAAGTTAGGGAAGCATTCATAAAATACATAACAGAAGCACAAATAATACAT
>JAUTBZ010156067.1:0-11314 GCA_032361785.1 Lepetodrilus galriftensis
AGAGAGAGATAGAGAGAGAGAGAGAGAGAGAGAGAGAGAGAGAGAGAGAGAGAGAGAGAGAGAGAGAGAGAGAGAAATGAGCCACACACATATAGTGAGAAGACAGACCCACAGAGTAGTACAATGCTACGTAATGGTGTAGGTTATCCGGCGCATCTTAAGGGAAAGCCAAGTACGTGTGTCTGCCAACCTCGAAATTGCCTAGACAATTTACCAAGACAACTTTGAGATAATCTTCACCAAAGTCTAACTCAGACCCATGGGAACTCTCAAAGGACCAATTATATATCAACAACTCGATTCCTAAAAGGCAGCATTAATTTTAAATGTTACATATATTGGATGAAGTACATACTATTGGCATAATAATAATTATTACAGGTTAAAAAAAAAATAATTAAAATTTAATTTTGGTTTGTTTCTGCTGATCTGCAACAGCAAGAACCAACTTGTCTTGATTATCTTTAGTATAGTCTCTATATATTAGCCAATCAAATAGCTTCTGAGCAAAACCTGTTTGCGGTTTGACTGACACACCCGATTTGGTTGGCTGTATATATTAGCGTAACACATGTTTAAATGGGATGTTGTTATATCTGTTATATATACCACGTAGGGATATTTTCTGCAGAATTTCTGCCAAACAAACTAGTAAATTAAACTAACGAATAGAACACACGACACTGCCATTTAAGAACATAAAGCCATCAAGCCTATGCTAGGGTGATGTTCGAGTTTCCCTGTGGTGTACTCGAGTATTGAACAGTACTGTACGTTAAATAACACTGGGGCAGAACGTGCATGTAACTTCTACAAAATTCGTTTCCAAAATGGTAGTGTGTCAACGCCTTTTAGTTCTTAATGGAACGAAAAGGTCGTGTATCGTCTAGGCATTACATCTAAAAGTACGACATCGGTTTATAGAATAATAGCATTGGAACTATTGATATGTCTACCATGACGCGATACTCCTATATGTTTCCGGATCAAGAACTGGATCCGGTCCGCATATCGGTTGCTCTTGTTCCTACTTCCTATTCAGGAAGCTGCTAAATAAAAATGGATTAGATGCTATCTCAGGTTTTTTTAACTTTCAAATGCAGTCAGGAATTCAAACACCGCCATGTCACTTCAGAAGCTAACTACCTACTTATCTGATATAAGGCCCCGACAGATGGAAAGAAATGATACGGATGCGCTACACATCTCCACATTCAATGGGGGACAGAAAAGGTCTCCGCATTCAATTATCTCACGAGAATCGTTGCGATATCACATCAAATGAATAATAACGATGTCCACTTCCCTATGGGGAATAACATCTGTAGTACGTATTTTTTTCCTGCATATTTTTTTTATACTACAGACGTTGATACTTTGGTTTCAAGGTCCGAATGATCCAAGAAGGTCCGAATGATCCAAGAAGGTCCGAATGAGCCCGTTACTAATACAACTCATTAGCACTAATGTTCTTGAACCAGACTCTCATATACGAGCCCTCATATATGCCATGCATAGTACCTCCCTGCAACTGATGACACACACCGTGTTACAACCTAGTACAACTCATTAGCGCTAGTGTTCTTGAACAAAACTCATGCACGAGCTCTCTATATGCCATGCATAATACCTCACTATAAAATAAAACTGATGACACACACCTAGTACAACTCATTAGCGCTAGTGTTCTTGAACAAATCTCATGCACGAGCTCTCTATATATGCCATGCATAGTACCTCCCTATAAAATAAAACTGATGACACAAAGCAGGTTTACCGTGTTATCTTTTAGAGTAGTCCCACACTGATTGTGCGTTCAATTACTTAGGGGGCGTCTTCTGGTTCTGTACATTGATTCTATTAGGGGAAAACATGTGTACAGTTAACCTACCCTGTTCTCTCACAGTGCATACACTTGCGGGTCTTTAATCTGTACATGTGCGGGCTGGTAGCTAGCGACGTGATTTGATTGGGAAGGGAAGCTACGACGATTGCAGGTTATCATGGTTAGTGTACGTGCTGTGCAATGGCCACTAGTATCTTCATGAAGGATGGTAGTAATTAGGGCCGCTTTAAAATGATCAATGGTTGATAGGATACAGAGCGGGAATTAAAAAAAACCAAACACACACACGCAGATACACACACACACACACACACACACACACACACACACACACACACACACACACACACACACAGACACACACACACACACACACACACAAACACATACACACACACACAAACAAACACACGTACACACACACACACACACAGTGAGTGAGTGAGTGAGAGAGATGGAGAGATAGGGGATGGACACAGGCAGGCATATACATAGAGAGAAATGTGAGGGATAGGGAGGGAGGGGGAGAGAGACATAAAGAGAGAGAGAGAGAAAAGGAGAGAGAAAAGGGGGGTAGAATGAGAGAGAGACAGACAGACATATGGCATGCAAACACATACAGGCAGTTATTGATAAAGAAACTTGTGTTTGGAGAAACGAACAACACAACGATAGATAACAAGTTCTAATAAGTTACTCAACTTCTTTAGCCTACCAATTATCATCCCAGGGATAAATTGTATTCTCATGTTTTAATACAACGCATAACTGCATGTATGTATAAATACGCTGTATAGTTTTTTCTATAGTTACAAGATCCACATAATTATTTGTCGATACGTACTCTTAGCTATAAGATAGACACTGACACTCCACCACGTCAGAGCGTCTGGGATTCATTGTTAATCGGTATTATCATAGCATTCCCAACCGCAGCCAAATTGTTTCGATATTGATGATTGAATGAATGAATACTCATTTATGTTTTACGTAGCAATGTACTCTATAAGACATTAGATACCGTCTTCCAATGCATACGGTGAATAGTAAAATACGACTAGACTGATTGCAATGCAAAACCAAGTATTATTGGTATCCCGTCTACGACTATTTCTGGGTAAGGAAAAGAAAATACGGATGGCTTAAGGTGGTGTTCGATTCACAGTCCAAGACACACATTCTGGACAGACGTGTCCAGACCGTGAATGGAAACAGGAAGTAAAGGGCAGAGGCAAATATTGTTGCAGTTTGTGTTTGTGAATTCATAAATTTTGCTGCTGAATGGGCTACACCAACCCTTCAGCGTGGACACATTGGACGCGTCCTGGACACATCTGTACCGTATTCCATTCATGTCCTGGACGTTCAGGCTTGTCTTGGAGAGTCAATGGAACACGACACAAGAAGCAATCATGGTACGGACCATCCACAGTTCCGCATGGTCTTTTATAAACAAGTCCAACTGTTTTTATATTTAGGCTTTGGGATTTATTTCTTTGGTAGACATATATAATATAAATAGATCCCTTTTGAGAATGCACACATCAGACATGCAATCTTCTGAGATAATCCAGGGGTAATACAGACGCTAAGTCCTGTGTCCTGTGTCCCGAGCCGGCTGGTCTGGACCGTCATCTTCATCACTGGTGTCATCCTCTGGCGGATTGTAATCTTCTGTTTAACGGTCATTAAAGTTGTTTGGTCAGACGCGGAACATTTCCCTGGATGGTCGCGTGCGTCAAGGTTTGCAACAACCAAAACATCCACATAGTGGGTGGGTGGGAGAGCGAAAGAGAGAGAGAGGGGAGAGTGAGGGAGAGATATGAGAGAGAGACAAAGAGAGAGATTGAGAGAGGGGAGAGAGAGAGAGGGAGGGAGAGATATGAGAGAGCGAGAGAGAGAGAGAGGAGAGCGAGATAGCGAGGAGGGGAGAGGAGAAATAGACAGGGAGATAAAAGTAAGATAGAAAGCGACAGACAACACATATCGCGTATGTTATTACACATCATGTGCACACTAAGTTACAAATAACAAAGGATACTACTATATAGCACACAGATTAACGTATGTATACTAATCGTGTGCGTGCGATGCAAATTATGGAGTATGATACAAAGATTAATCTTCGGATTTTACATCCGGAAACAAAAAGTCTTCATTACACTTTATAAATATGGAACATGTTGAAGATGTCTACACTTTGGTGGATATGGAATCTGATTTGGTTTTCTATATTCATTCCCTTATGTGTAGGTCCCCTTGCGCGTCTCTGTCTCTGTCTGTCTCTCTCTCTCTCTCTCTCTCTCTCTCTCTCTCTCTCTCTCTCTCTCTCTCTGTGTGTGTGTGTGTGTTTGTGTGTATATATATATATATATATCTCTCACACACATAATTATTAATACATCTTCATTGCTCTTGTGAAATATTTTGAAATCTCGAATAATCTTGTGCACTCTCGTACCAGGCCGATGCCATTTTCTCCTAAAATCAAGTTTAAAAGCCCTAATTCAGACCAATTCCTGAGATGTTCCGCTCTACGTCATAGCACAGACAAGATAATGGTTCCAGACTCTCATTGTTTCAAGAGGAAGGATAATACATTACTGAAACGCGGTCTGACTTCCTAAGTTTCCTCCGCAAACCCTATTGTCATAAGAAAAGGGGGAAGTAATTCTTGTTGACCATTTAAGGTAGGTTAACCGTATTATGTACAATCAACGATACTCCCTATTCCTGGAATACAAAATAACCATATTAGCCGGGCCGTATTTCAGAGGGCTGCTGAGGAGAAATAGTAGGCATGATCCGAGACGATTGAGTATTCATCAGGGAATAGACGAGTGTCCGAACACAGACTTGTTTATTACAATTAGCATGGTCAAGTGAGGGGGTCGCTTCCTTAAGGTCGTTTACTAGTACTCTTATGATCGCCGCGTTCGGACAGTGTTACCAATACCAATGCAAATAAGAAATATTAGCTTGTGTATAACAAAATATTAAGATTATGCAGTTGACTTGAACGTTTTGAGTTTTATACGTTTTTGCTATTATTATTTGCTTCATATTGGGTTCTACATTTCTTCTTCGTGATAAAATTGTTAAAACTATTATTTAAAAAAAATGTTTTAACATTTGTACTTTTGAGTGTTTTGATCTAATACTATTTTCTCAGACTAAACTAATCACAAAGGTATCGCCATCGCTTAACTGTGTTTTTTATTTTATTTGTTTTATTGTTTTTCTTTTCTTGTTTATTATTTTTAAATTCGTATCGTTCATTGACATTGTTTTGAGCAAATGATATGTTCTAAATTAACTAACCATAAAGGTATCTCCATCTTTTAATCATACGACAACATAAAGACATAAAACGGTGCATTCTCATGGATTCATTCAAAACCAATTCTCAGATGGTTCTATCATTCTGTCATCCACGTAACAACTCAGACACTATCTTCTCCCAAGGGAGCACAAGCCTACAGCAATGGTTTTATCAATGAATGTCACTTCATTATTGAACCGGGCGTGCTCCTTTTGATGTAACTAAATGCTGGCTTGCTGCAGACATTAAAAGCTCCCCTCTCTCCGTGGACCGTCTTCAATTGACAAACTTTGACGAAATTCCACGATAAATGGGCATTCATTAGTATCTGAACTTTTAACCAACGCTAATAAAATACGGACGCTTGCACTGTTTAGTGCATTGGATACCCTAAACTCTGTCTTCAAAGGTATCGTAAAATCGAGTTATATATTATGTTTTTAACATAAACATCCAGATTGAGACCAGACTCGCAATGGCGAACCAATTCCGAAAATAGCCTCGCCATCGAGTCCAAGTTATATTTTGTTGTGACGGTTTATTGGAAAATGGGCCTATCTAATCACTCCGTTGAACAGTCCCGGGTCCATAAAAGGATAATAAAATATCCGAACCAGGTAGCTAACCAATTTACAATTGCAATGGTAACCGTGGTTCTTGGCGATCTGTATTGTGGACTTCAAGACCACGTGATGTTGTGAGATGATGGCGGCGAGTTAAGAGAAGTAATGGTACATTTAAGTAGGTTAAGGTCCCAGCCACACCGGGCTTGCAACAAGGTTACGACCTAGCTGCGACCGATAAATGTTGCAATCGTGGTCAAATCGTACAAAGAGCGTGCGACTGGTCGCAGAGGTCGTGGGTGATCGCGACAGCAAAATCAGTCGCAGCAAGGTCGACGGTCATGTTTAAATATTCTGACCTGCGATTCCAAATCGGAAGAGGTTGCAGACAGGTCTTACATGCTCGCACCACCATTCGTGATTGATCGCGGGACCCACAGTCGCACGATTGGTCGTGCAACTGGTCGTGCTGTCTGACAATTGGTGGTGCCACCTGCGGTACGACCTCACGATCGGTAATGCGACCAGTGTACGAACTACTACTACTACTACTACTACTACTACTACTACTACTACTACTACTACTACTATTACCACTACTACTACTACTACTACTACTAACAATAACAATAACAACAACAATAGTAATATTGAATGCAGATATCATCATGGGTCTGTCAGTATACCAGTCAGTGTTCGCAGGTTTACTGCAACATTCAGCGCTAAAGATGGTGCGGCTCTAAACCCAATTTAACAAATAAAATAAAAATATTAAGATGATGAAAATATTTTATCACGGAGATAATTTATTTCTGTGCTTGCAGCTGGAAATGCCAAATTGTTTAGTTGTAATTCATAACTCCAGAAACTACTGGGTGGCGTTTGTCGAAGCTCTCGTATCCACTATGACACCAAATGGCGCTCCCGTTTATAAGCGTTCGATCTCTATTTAAGGGATCGCTACGAGAGTTCTCATGGTCTCATAATTAACATACATAGGAGAGCTTCGATAAACGTGACCCCAAACCATATAGGTATGTGTACAGTGCGCATCCTCAGCGACATCTTAATGGAAAATATTCCCTTTTCAATATCCATCAACGGCCCCGTGGGAAAACACGTCAAATTATCCGTGCTGTCAGGCGAGACTATGCGCAGGGCAGTGCAGCGCAACGCAACGCAACCCGTATATTATGAAATAACACTTGTCCAAAGGGAAATAACTGCAGCCAATCAAATTTAGACGTGCAGCCACACCTTCTCACGGACATAGCGACGTCTTTTCCCACGGGATTAGTGGCGACAATAGCAATTATGGAGTCCAATTGGATATGTGTAAGAAGCGGATGTAGAATTATATTACATTAGCTGTATGTCCATCCATTCGTAGTTTCTGTTATTATAGTAACAAGTTTTATGCTCATATTTTAAACTTTATCACTGTAAGTGTGCGTGTAGAGAAATTAGAGTCCAGATAGGAGGGTATTATTCTTCGGTAAGGTACCCATGGCTTTGATTACTATAGTTCCTATGCTACCACATGATTCCCATAAGATGAAAGGTTGCTGAAATATCATCCTTGCGCCCACTGCAAATTGAAACGTATTCATGCATTAACATTTTGCACATATATACATGTCTTAAATAGGTTTTCTCATTAGTACGTTGGGAATGTGTTCAGGTCTAAAAACATTCCTGACTGCAACACCTCTTAAACTCACAACAACGCTGACACTAATGAAGATTTGTGCGAAATAATTAGATTATGATTTGGTTAACTCTTGATATGCTGACGGCAGGTTTTGCGTTCAATACAGTAATTCTTCTTCTTTTTTTTTTCCAATCATGTCAATAGTTGAAATACATAACAACATATGTTTGGTATAGGAAAATAGCCAGTTTAACCCTCTCCCTGCTGAATTAGACACAGGCACGGTCTTTTAAGACACCTCCGGTTGCCTCCAGCAGGGAGATGGTTAAATGCTGTGTGTAGATCAGCACACTCAACTAAAGTACACTAGTTTTGATTTGAATGAAATACATTACTATTTTAATGTTCTTTCCACTCTGTCCTACGCTATGCATACCAGAGATTTCAAATTCACCGAATGATGGTTAAAAGTGTAAGCTAAGCCCTCCCTAAAGTTCAAACATCGGTCTGTCTGTCTCCATAGGACATCCGAACAATCAGAATTTCGAAATGAACTTAACTATCCTTTAAACCCAGATTTCCCCAAATGATCACAATTAGAGATACGGAATGTTCAAGGAATTCCTCCGAGTGTGGAAACTATTCTTCAAGTCTCTCGAGCAGAGTAGAGTGTTGACTGATAAGACCACATAATTGCAATCGATTTCAAGGCAACCATTTCCGAATTTAAAAGCCGGAGGAAGTGTATTGCTCGTCAGTTAGTTGTGACAACGGCCTTGAACTCAAAACTTGGATGTGATTTGAACTTAGACTTGAATGTGACCATCGGCCTTGAAATAATTGGATGTGTGCCTTGAACCTGGACTTGATATGATGATGGTCTTGAACTATAAGACCTGGATGTGATGACGGTCTTCAACTGACACAGGGGTATGACGATAGCCTTGAATCTAGACTTGGATGTAAGCATCGGCCTTGAAATCATTGGTTTTGAACCTGGGAGTGGATCTGACGATGGCCTTGAACTTAAGGTTTGAATATGACGATGGCCTTGATCTTATGACTTGGATATGACGATGGCCTAGAAGCGAAAGAGAGAAGAGCCTTATGACTACGGCCTTAAACCTGATTTAAAAGCTTGAATCCAGTAATTTAATGAAATATCATTATAAAATACCGAGACGAACCAATCAAGAAACCATGATATAATGTTGGTGCATGTGCATAACCACTTTTTCCCTTCTGTGCATAATCATTCTAAACCTTCAGTTTTTAAAGAACAGCTTAATTTAAGTTCCTATTACGCGTGGCCCACGGGAGAGGTAACGGAAAAAGAATATGTTACTGAAGAGGAAAATGTTTTTCTCCAATAACTGTTATTGCATGGTTCATTGGCCAGGAAACCCATTCCAAGTAAACGCATCTCATGGACACGTATTGTCTGGAGACTGGAAGTCTAAACCCAATAAGCTAGGTCTTGGCGATATCCTGTCAACCAGACATGTGGTAGAGAGGGGAGAGAGAGAGAGAGAGAGAGAGAGAGAGAGAGAGAGAGAGAGAGAGAGAGAGAGAGAGAGAGAGAGAGAGAGAGAGAAAGAGAGAGAGAGACAGAGAGAGAGAGAAGAGAGAGTGCGAGGAAAAGAGAAAGAGAGATAGCGCGAGAAAAATAGAAAGAGAGGAATGGAGGGAGAGAGAGAGATAGAGATAGAGAGAGGGGAGTACATAAACAGAACTATAGATACTGTAGAGAATGAAAGTGACAATAGTTGGAGATGCCCTACGGAAAGGGAGAAAGCAAGAGAGAGAGAGAGAGAGAGAGAGACAGAGAGAGAGAGAGAGAAACAGAGAGTTGACTGAGAATATGAACAATTCTTGCTTATAATCATTCACCATCACCCTCTTTACCTAGCAGAAAACTACAACATTTGTGTATATCTACAACCCAAACCTTCTAGGGAATACAGTAACGAGCACAGAGAACCCGTCCACGTGCACAGTCTGTATACAGACAGGCACCAGTCTGTGAATAGACACTTCAGAGAGAAGGTCACCAGTCTGCGGAGAGATCTATAGATGTCCAGTGATTAAAGCGACTGACATCGGCCAAGAGCAACGATCAATGAGGTCTCCGATGTACACAAAGGCAGCGTCGTGTCGCCGCATATCGTGCAGGTACGGTGAGCTCAGGGAATGCCTTCCGAATTTGTTCAATCATTTTGACTTAACCTCAATCTATTCTATTGATGGAAACATTGCCGATCGATCATGGTGTAAGGTTTCGCGCTTAACTGTCTCCATTTACAGTCCGTCTGTTTCTCCAATTAGTGGTTAGAAGTAGTATGTATATACTCCATTATAATAGGAAGACCAGCAAGATGCCTGCAGGAAAAGGACATCGGATCATCACCGGAAGTGGTGTAGAGGCGCGTGCATATAAATATGGTTTTACCTAATTTATTGACTTCTTCATCCGGTTTTTCTATTTTCGGAGTTTTAGGTCTTAGGCGTGGACTACTGAAACTTTGGTATGTCACGTATTTGAGATATATCCTTGTGACAGATTGCTGTGGAACACGTACGGTTATGCACTCTCTCTCTTGAAATGAAGAGATTACATGCATATAGAGTATTAGAGAGTATTAGGTTTAGAGAGTATTAGGAATATAGAGTTAAAAAGTATTAGGATTATAGAGTATTAGTGTTAGAGAGTATTTGAATTGTAAATTCCCCTTTGTAGACAAAAGGCACCGGAGAAAGCAGTCAAGGCAAAGCCCAGATTACGTACATTTCTGGACATAGTTTAGCATTGGATAGAGATTTGAATACTCAGACATTCAAATACCGACCCAGGGACGTACACTGAGTGCATAAGTAAGACACATTGAGATACGTGTGTCAAGAAATGAGAGGGATATAGACAAACGAGGCATAGCAGAACATTACCAGAATACTAATAAGGCTTTAAAAAGAATTCTTAGATGGAAAAAAGCCATATGTTTGACGGCGAGCATTCCAACATAACAGTTGTTGTTGTTGTTGATTTGGGGTTTAAAGTAAATTTCTAGAATCTTTCACTAATATCATGACTTGCATGCATATGTACTGCTTGACTAGTCTGGATTTTCACCAGTTTTTATAGTGCTAGTTCACTTAGAATATCATGTCGCAGATAGTACAATGTCAACGATACCCCAGTCATCGTCATACAAGTCATACGGCAATGAAATGAGCGGTGATATCAATATCAAAAGGTAACTTTCGCGAACATTGATGCCAGGCTCCCACGATGGGATTTGAACACGGGATCTTTGGTTCTGGTCCAAATGACATGAAAAGCCTTTTACAGTGCTCCCTCGATATGATGCTGAAGTTGGGGTCCATGACATGCCACCCGCGTATAATCAACGAATATAATTGGAGAAAAATAAAAAAAAAAAAATTGTTTTTGTATCCGAATCCGCGGTGCATCAAAGGGCGTTATATCAAGGGAGCACTGTACTTACAGGGCAAGTAGTTTAACGTCTTACAGGACACACGGACAAGTGCTTCAAAAAGTTGAGGTCTTATATTATCAGTGAATAGAGCAGTAATTATGGTTACAGTAATACAGGATAGTGATAATGCATATAGAATCAAATGTGAATAGTATTCAAATTACGTGAATAGCATTAAAATAACTAATTTAATTTTGACATTTAACCTTCCAACTGATGACTATAGATGCCTCAAAACAGTGGATAGAGAAATAATTATGCTTAATCAATCAGAGAAAAAGTAATACCGTATATATAAAAAAAAAATGAATAGTATTCATATGAAAAACCGCATCCTTACTGGTCGACCAGAGATTCCATAAAAAAATTACAACTGTGATTAATCCAGCAAGCAGGATAAATTTATAATGACAATACAACACAGATTGCTTTTAAAAT
>JAUTBZ010156078.1:0-11314 GCA_032361785.1 Lepetodrilus galriftensis
ACCCTTGTCAATACTGAGTTCTTGATCTATCACTTTTTTAAGGTCTATCGCATAGCGAATACCAAGCCCATCACAAGCTGGACAGGCTCCTTTAGGTGAGTTAAATGAGAAGCTAACAGGTTCAAGTGGCTCAAACGAAAGCTTACAATCAAAACATGCTAAATGCTCTGAATAATGCATATGCTGACGCTCAAATCCTACCTCTTCATGGTTGAGTACTTCTATCTCAAGCTCACCATAAGACTCTTTGAGTGCCTTCTCTACATCTTGCCCAATACGGTCACGGCTCTCTTCTTTTACCACAACCCTATCAATGACTACTTTAATCGTATGTTTCTTGGTTTTAGAGAGTTCTATCTCATCATCGAGTCTTACCATCACACCATCTATCATGGCACGTATGTAACCCTTATGACGAAGTGACTCAAGCATGTCTGCAAACGTACCTTTTTTCTCTTTGACAAGTGGAGCCATAATGACTAATTTCGCTCCATTTGGTAGACGCAGTACCTCTTCGATGATGTCTGATGCAGACATAGAAGAGATAGGTTTACCACACTCATGACAGTGCTGTTCACCCACACGAGAAAAAAGTAAACGTAAATAGTCATATATTTCAGTAATCGTTCCCACCGTAGAACGTGGGTTTTTTGAAGTGGTCTTTTGGTCTATAGCGATGGCAGGCGTAAGCCCTTCTATCTTATCTACATCTGGCTTACCTACGCGCCCTAAGAACTGTCTAGCATAAGAAGAGAGGGACTCAATGTAGCGTCGCTGTCCTTCTGCATAGAGTGTTGAAAAGGCTAAAGTAGATTTACCTGAACCTGAAATGCCCGTGACCACCACTAACTTATTTTTAGGGATGCTAATATCTATATTTTTTAAATTATTCTCTTTTGCACCGTAAACATGTATCATATCTTGTTTCATTAATTAATATTCCAATCTTAGTAAACCCCATCATAGGATCTAAAAAAAGATATTTTACAACAATCTATCATTAAAGTAGATTACAAATTTATTACTTATGAAAAAAGACTAAAATAAATTGATCTTATAAAATAAATTATTGATGATCTTTTTCAAGTACAGTTTGAAGTTTCTCAATTTCTCCTAACATTAGATAAGAGAGACTTCTTAACTCTGCGAAATGTTCTCTTGCTTCTTTTTCTTCGATTATAGAGATAGTATTCTTTTTTAATCTTACCTTTGAATCATATATAATACCTTCTGCTGAACCAAAGTAAATTTCATAAATAGTTAAATATTTTTCATGTAACTTATTATGAAGCGTATGTATTGTTTCAATTCCATTTATTTCAAGCTTATTAAATAATACTTCTCCTTCAGTATTAAACCATAATCCAAATTGACATGCCGTACTCTCTAGCGGATGAGGATCTCTCACTAAAGACTTACCATCAATAATAGATTTGGCTCTATTAAGCCATTTAATATGTGATCTTCTTGCTTTATCCAAATGTTCTAATGATGCATTTATATTCATTTATTTTCACTTTCATGTGCTCTTGCTAATTTTATTCGTATTTGTTTAGGCATATAATATTTAAACTGTTTAGGTTGTATAAAAAAGTCTATCTCCCCACACTTTTCAAATATTTCACTCCAAGAGTCAATATTAAGATTAATGGCTAATACACCTAATGTTGGGAACTTTGAAAAATTCTCTTCAATTAAAAAGTTTGCAAACTCTGTAAGTTCGGGATTATGACCAATTAGAAAAATAGTATCATCACTATCATCTTGTAAGGTAAGCACATTCATAAGTGTTTCAGGACATGAACTATAAAGTTCTTCCATATAATGAATACGTCCATCATAATCAATTTTTCGTGAGAGTTCCATCGCTGTAGTCTGAGCTCTAAGTGCAAGACTTGAAAGGATAAGGTCTGGTTTTAAGTTCTGAATAGACATATACGAACTAATAGTATTGAGATCTTTATGCCCTCTTTTTTTTAAACCACGTTCAAAATCACTTAATGTTCCATCGCTCCAGTCAGATTTTGCATGACGTATAAGATATAATGTTTTAATAATAGATCCTTTCTATCTAAAGTAAATATTGAATATACAATACAGTAATTACATTATATTTCAATATTGTTAAAGAAATGAGCTTAAAGCTCACTCATTCCTTTTGACATAGATTGCACAGATCTTTCCATAATCATTTTACCTAATGCCACATTCCCATCATCTCTAAAAATTGCAAATGTCGTTAATTTAGAAAAATTATCTCCACTTGTATTTCCAGAAGAGTTTATAAGAAAGACGTGTCCATCTTCTGTTCTTGATTCTACTAAAGAAGCTTCTGCAAAACCAACATCTAGTGATGATTCAGATATCATTCTAAAGGCATCATTAAAAATACTTGCTGAATACGCAATATCTACAGATGTATTTTCTTCATCCATATAGAGTGTCTCGCCTGAGAAATTTAAGACTGCTGAGCCTAAGTATCCATTTACTGTACGTAGTTTTTTCATTATTTGATCAAAATCTATCATTATTATTATCCTTGTATTTTTTGCATTGCATCATTAAATGTATTGAATGATGCACTATTTTCATCTAAAAAAGCCTCAAGTACTTTCATTGACTCATCCATACCACCTATTTTTTCTGCCTCTAAAAGCTGTCCGTAAAGTGGCTCTATCACTATTCTTGATGAAGATGACATACCTTTACGGGTAGAGACATAGTTTCTAAATGACCCATCAGGATTTTTTGCCACTCTTACATGTGTAAATACCCAATAAAAACTTCCATCCTTACAAAGGTTTTTAACAAATGCCTTTACATCATTTCCTGACTTTAAAGTATCCCATAAATATTTAAATATAATTTTTGGCATATCTGGATGACGAATAATTGAGTGAGGTTTTTCTAATAGCTCACCTTGTGTGTATCCTGTCAATTTAAAAAATATTGGATTGGCATAGGTAATATTACCTTCTGCATCACCTTTTGAAACTACAATATCTACATTTCTTACTTCTTGTTCTATATCTGTTGGTATAACGCTCATTTATTTTCCTTAGTTTATATTATTTATTAAATGTATTTAATTAAAATTACCTTTCTTCTACTTGTTTTGATAATGCAATAACCTCCTGTACATCATTTTTATTAAATGGTTTATTGATAAGCACATTATAAAGTTTCTTTTCTTCTTTATCTATCTCTGGATCTCCAGAAATAGAGACTGCAAAAATAGGTTTTAATCCATGTCGCGCTTCATATTTCCTATAGGTTTTTAAAAGTTCTGTTCCAGATAGACCATTCATGTGTTTATCTAAATAAAGAATATCAAAAGCCTTTCCATCTTGAGCACTATCTTGCAAAAACTTGAATGCTTCTTCTCCATCTAAAAAGGTAGATATATCAAGATATTCTCCAGCAAGCATAGACTCTAATAATGTCACATTAATTTTATTATCATCAACAATCAATACTTTTAATTTTTTTCCAGAGAATATGGTACTATAAATAGTATCACCATTATATGTATTTTTTGAAGTTACGTTAAAGCCATTTACTTCTTCTTTATTAAGTAAGGAAAATAGTTTTTGTTCAACCAATAAAAGTTTAAACTTATTTAATTTTCCATCTTCTAATACTTGAGAAGTTATCTTCTCTTCAAAACAGATAACATGAGTAGCATTCTCTTGGATTTCATCAGAAATAACTATTTTATCTTCAGGTATGCCTAATTTTTTAAGATAATTACGTATAAATTTTGGATACTTAGCTTCTGTATAACCAGTTAAAATTAATATTTTCTTTTCAAGATTATAAAATTTTTCATAACTAGGACTACTATCTATTATCTCTATAGGAATATCAAAATAGAATTCACTCCCTTCATCTATACGGCTCTTTAACTGTAATTCTCCACCAAGATCAGCAACATACCCTGCAGATATTGCAAGCCCTAATCCTGTACCACCATATTTTTTATGTATATCATCGCGTGCCTGTGAAAATGATTTAAAGAGTTTTTTCTGATCCTTTTTTTCTATACCTATACCTGTATCTTTAATGGAAAACTTTATTCTACTCTCTGCTGCATCCCAATCTATTTTAAGATTTATTTGATGCTTTAGAGGTGTAAACTTATACGCATTACCAATTAAATTAATAAGTATCCGTTTTAATTTCAATGTGTCTACTTTAACCTCTTTAGGAATATTAGGACTAATGTATATAAAATAGTGTATCTTTTTTTCTAGCATCTTTGCGGCAAAAGTATTTGCTAATTCTGATAAAAAATGTATTGTAGTAATCGTTGTTTTTGTTGCAATAGTTGATTCATATCTACTTTTTGTTATTTCTAAAATTGAATCTGTTAAAGTATTAATAAAAGATGCACTCTCTTTAGCATTTGTCACAAACTCTTTTAATCTTTTATCTGTAATCTGTTCTTCTAATAATTCTAAGAACCCAAAAAGACTATTTGCGGGTGTTCTAATATCATGTACTGTATTTGAAAGAAAAAGTAACATATTATTATCATCAATATTTACTTCTTTTTTTGTCTCTAAGATATCATTAATATCTAAAAAATGATTAGTTGCAAATGTATTATCATTATTCTCTTTAGCTATGATATTTTTAATAATACTCACTAAATATGGTAAAGCTGAATTTACTAATGCCAACTCTTTTGATGTATATTTTTTTAAGACACCATCTATGGTTGTAGAAAGACGAAATATACCTAGTAGCTCATTATCTTCCATGATAGGATATATCAATTGTGATTTAAGTTTATGATTCAATGCATTATCATAACTTTTGAAATACTCTTTATCACTTGTAATATAATTATGTATAGCTGAAGACTTTGTTAAAAATACTTTTCCGATACACCCTTGTGGATCTATCATTGAAAGATAGTTATCATTATTCTTTATACTCTCAAAAGTATCATTTTTTCTATCATAAAATAATTTAAGATTCAAATTCTGTGTTTTACGGTCATATACAAATAATGAGACTACATCTGACTGGATTAAATTTTTGAGTAGATATTGGATTTTTTCATTAAACAGATTAATGTTTTTTGATTGTTCACTATCAATAACAATTTCTTTTAACTCTTGTACCATCAAATTTCCTTATTTTATTCTATGCAATTCTATCACAACATTGTCACAAAAATGTCAAATATAATTTTTTACAAAATATAGAAAATTGTAGTCCCTTTCCCCTTTTATAACCAGATTTTCTTTACTAACATTCCCAACGCAAATACATAAAGAGCTAAAAGTGATATTTTATGTTTTTTAGAAGTGACATGGTCTTTAAGCCATATCCCTAAAGTAACACCTACAAGTGATGCCACAGCTACAAGCAGACCATTTTCAAAATCAATAGTACCAGAGCTTAGTCTGCTTATCATACCTGCAACAGATGAGAATGCCACAAAGAAAAGTCCTGCGGAGACTGCTTTTTTTATGGGGTAATGTAACAGTCCTACAAGTAAAGGTGTAAGGATAATAGACCCACCAATACCGAGTGTAATGGCAAAGATACCAATGACTAATCCTATAGTAAAAAGTAAAGCTTTGGGAAGTGACTTTGTTTGGGCATCATCTTCATGGTTTTGAGAAAAGAAAAGTCTAAAAAGTGCAAAAAGTAAGAGTGCAAAAAAAGTGAACTGTAGAACTGTGTCAGAGATATACTCTGTGACATAGGCACCAATGTACCCACCGACAAACCCACCAAATCCTACAAAAATACCCTCACCTAAAACCAGAGAACCTTTTTTATAGTTCAAGTAAGAACCTAAAAGTGATGAAAATACCATCTGAATAATAGAAATACCTATGGCTACTTTAATGTCAAAACCAAGCACCAAAAGTATAGGGACAAGTATCATCCCACCACCTATACCAAAAAATCCCGACATAGTACCAATAAAGATACCAACAAGTATGAGTTCCACTATCATCTAAGCTCCAAAACTGAAGCCAAAATTATAGCATATTTTTGTTTGAATGGGCGAGCTCTCTACAGTTTCTTTGGTACATATTAATCTTAAATCACGCAATACTACTATTGCCTGAAATAATTAAAAATTATAATTTACAATCAATCTAGTTTGATGTTGTTCCTTACCATTTTTCTTAGTATAAAATTCTGATGTTCTATTGGCATTAAAGAGTTTGAATGTTAAATTTTTCATAGGCTTATATGCTATAACAATATTGGTTTCTTTTGCGTCTGTTTGCGATGCAAGTGCAGGTTTTCCTTTTCTTTTTAGTGTCATATCTGATTGTCCATAGTTTGCATAAGAAGCAATTACTTTGAGACCTTTCATGATAGGGTACATAGCAGTTATTTTATAAGCACTTACACCTGTTCTGTACTCATTTCTAGAGAATATAGAAGAGGTAAATCCAGGGTTTGCTCCAGAGACATTCAAGAATGCACCTGTATCATCTTTTTTATTGTATGAAAAATTTATTTTAAGTTTTTTCATTTTCGTACTTAGTTTTACACCATAGAAATTACCACCATAGATAGATTTTGGATCAAATTTATCTTCAACACTTTGATTTAAATATTGAAAGTGTATGGCTGCTCCATATCCTTTAGCATTATAAAACGGATACTCCATTTCTGCATAAAATGTATTAAAAGTATCTTTTATATAAAAGTCCCATAATTCCATCTTAAAGTTTTCAAATGTTTTTCTAGCACCCAAGACAACAACACCACCAGCATCATCTCCAAGAAGATCAGAAATTTTCGTATATTTACCTCTTTCAATGTCTTTAAACGGATTTAGTCCCATACCTGCAGTGGCTGTTTTTTCACCTATAAGACCAAAATCAGCAGCTGAACGTGAACCATAAGCCATTCTAGTAATATAAGACAAAGAGAGGTCTACTCCTATAAGATTGGCGTCAAGTCTTGCATACTCATACATATTTGGTACATGCGTTATTTGTATTTTAGTCATAGGTGAATCAAACTGACTTCTGGCTACACTTGCTCTAAAGTTATCAGCCTTATAGGTAAGGTGTGCACCCCACATATCACCATAGTCTTGTTTTGGACTTTTATCTGTATCCATAAACTGACCATAAGCAATATATTTATTTTCATTGGTTAAGCCTGTATCAGTAACGCCATAGTACTCAACCCCTCCACTCAATCCACCAATCAAATGACGGTCATACTTTAATCCAAACCCAAGCGTTGAACCCGTATTTTTATCAAATCCGTTACTGTCACCATCAAAAATATGATGAACTCTTAAATACCCATGTACTTTACCATCATATTTATGTGAAGTAAAAAGTGGACTTAAATTACACATACAAAATGGTTCATGGAAATGTTTTAACCCTTTATGTGCTTCCTTTTTCTCTACCTTTGCAAATACTGGTGCTGTTACCTCTGCCTTTGGCTGTATATTTCCTCCAGCTACCAATAACTCAGATGCTAGTACAACGCTTAGTATGATTCCTGTACTCTTAATTTTCATTGACTTTCCCTCCCCTTGGGTAAATTATTATTTAAAATTATTATGATTATGATTTTATTATCATTAATAATTATAATATTTTATCTACAATAAAATAAATAGTTGTTGATTTACATCAATGATATATAATAAATACATCAATTATTTTTATTTATAATACATCTATCATTTTAATAGAATTATTTTGATATACTATATAAACTTGGGAGTGTACTCTATTATGAAAAAAACCTTATCAACACTTGCTACTCTGTTACTTATTGCACTTATCTATTTTGCTATCAAACTCATTGACAAAGGAGACATGGCTAAGGTCTATAAATCAGATTATGCCACGCTCCATTCAGTAGAATATGGTATGTTCAATTCAGATATTTGGACGGCAAAAGTCACAGAAATTATAGATAAAAAAATAGAAAATTTTGATTTAAATACAAGTAATAGAAGTGAAGTAAGGGGATATATTGAAACGATTATAGATACCCTTGTACTTGAAGCAGAACGTGTTGTAAAAGAAAGGAATAGAGGGAAAAGAGGCTTTCTAGATAGTATTTTAGGTTCCACTAAACAAATGATAACTGACTCTATTATAGACTTTAAAGATTTACGTAAACGTGTACCAGAATTTACAGACTCTGTCATGGTTGAAGTAGAAAAACCAGAAAACCAAGCACGTGCAAAAAAAGTTATACGCGAAAAGCTGAAAAACTTCATGCAAGAGAAGTTCAAACATACCACAGATATGACCGATTATTATACTGTAATGAAAAAGTATGATACTAAAAAAGTAGAGGCATGTAGCAGTATCCTCAATACCAAAATGGCAAACCTCACACAAGAGATGCATACGCAAATGCTAACCATGCTTGGTATTGCTCTTGCCATTATTTTACTTATACTTTTTCAAGGAGCTTTAACTTCAGCTGGACTCTTTCTCCTCTCAGGAACAACGATTTCTCTACTTGTTACTGGTATTTTACTACCTATGTTAGATATTGAAGCAAAAATCTCTAAACTACACTTTAGTATACTCGACCAACCAATTATCTTTGAAAATCAAATTCTCTTTTTTCAAAGTAAAAGTATCTCTGACTTAGTAAAGTTACTCTTGGATTCTGGCGAAGCAAAAATGATACTTGTTGGTATACTCCTTGTTATGTTTAGTATTATCTTTCCTACCCTTAAGCTTATTGCCACAGCCATATATTACTATAGTAAAAGTGTGATAGGTAACAATCCTATCACCCGTTTCTTTGCCTTACGCTCTACAAAATGGTCTATGGCTGATGTTTTTGTTGTCTCTATATTTATGGCTTATCTAGGGTTAGATGGTGTCGTAAGTAATGAACTTAAGCACCTTGAATCTAAAAGTACCCCTATCAATATTATTACAACAAATGGTACACACTTAGAGGTAGGTTTCTTTTTATTTTTAGGGTTTGTATTGACTAGTTTTGTACTCTCAATGCTCGTTGAGAGAAGTAAAAGTAAAAACTAAAGGGATTCTCTAAATATACATAAACTGTGATAAGAAAATAATTGTTATCACAAAAGTAAAAGGCAAGACGTGACTTTTAAAGACAAGTGGCTGGATACCCATATAGACTTGTAAAAAACCTCTTAGCCCAAGCCATATCCCTAAAAATGCTTTAAGCGACAACATCATTTGAAAAGAACTCAAACCACTCTCATCAATCGTACCAAATACTTGAGAGATAAGATAAAGTCCCGTAAGCACAGCAACTATGAGACTAGGTGGAACAACCTTACGTACAACTTTCATAAAAGACTCACGTATACTTTTATGTTCATCTTCATTGTATGACTCTTTGATATGCACTAAAAAGAGATTATCTACTATGAGGAAGCCTCCATAAATAAATGCTGCAAAAAGATGAATAGTTTTAATAAGTACAAAGGTCATGGTTAAGTCCTATTTTTTGGAAGAATTATAATCTATTAATAAAGAAAGGCATTTGACTTATGTCAAGCACCTATAAAGTTTTGAGAAAAGAATGCTTCTATGACTTCTCTCATTTCTTTTGGGTCTTCTATACGGTTTACTTCATTTCTAAAGACAGAGGCACCTTGGTAACCTGCCTTAGAGTATGAGTGTAGGTTTTTTCTAAAGACGATGGCCCCATACTTATCATAATGGGCTATCATCTGGTCAAAGTGCTCGAGTACTACCTCTTTGATAAGTTCTGCTGTAGGCTCTGCCATACCTTCTTTAATCTGTCTAAATATCCAAGGTTTTCCCACAGCTGCCCGTCCTATCATGATACCCTCTGCCCCTGTATATTCACGTACCCATTTGGCCTTTTCTGGTGTATCTATATCTCCATTGGCGAACATAGGTATGCCAATATTTTGTTTTATCTCTGCTAAGGCATCATAGTCTACCGGTGCTTTGTATCTTCCTGCTCTCGTACGTCCATGCACAGCTATATAATCTGCTCCAGCATCTTCACATAGTTTTGCTATCTCTATGTGGTTTTTTTCATTAAAACCTAAACGGAACTTTACAGAAGTATATTTCTTATTTGAGTACTTCTTAATAGTTTCTATAACCTTAGCCATTTGAGGCAAATCAGTTAAAAGAGATGAGCCTTGTAAATTGTTCACTACCTTAGGTGCAGGACAACCACAATTTAAATCTATACACGTCACATCATCACGCTCATTTATGATTTCAACTGCACGCCTAATCACTTCAAGGTCAGAACCTGCTATTTGGATAGCAAAAGGATTCTCTATGGGTGCTTTCTCAAGCATGCGATACGTTTTTTTAGAGTTATGTATCAGGGCATTGGAACTTATCATTTCGGAGACAGTAAGGTCTACACCAAACTTCTTTACAACAGAACGGAAAGGAAGGTCAGTAAAGCCCGCTAAAGGGGCTAAAGCATAGATAGGTTTAGAAAAGTCAAGTATTGGCATTAATGGCTATAAAAACTTTGTTTGGGAGCACACTGAATGAATATCTATAATATCTTGAAGTTTATATTTTCTATTTTCTTTTTTAAGTTGATAAAGTGCTCTAAACTTAACAAATTCATTCTCTTCTTCTTCTTCAAGGAAACTACCTACTTGATCCATAAGTTCATATTCAAAGAGTAAATAAAGATAAGCATTTTGTGCTTTATCATTCTCTTTTTGATACTTATTAAACAGAGCAAGATTTTCATCAGGCTTAAAATACTTTTTAGTCACTTCAGCAATTTTAATAAAGTCAGAACAAGAGAGTTTAAGGTCTTCAATAAATACAGAAAGTATCTCTTTATTTAAGTTTAAGTTATCTTCACTTGTCACTCTATTTAACAAGACTAAGAAGTTTTTAACATCAAACACTTTTGTATACTTGCGTGCTTGTTCAAAATCTGATTTAGCTGCATATATTTCTAAAGCTTCTTTTTGTACAACTTCTGAATAATCTGAAGTTGCTTTCATCACACCTTCTACAAACTTTTCATCAGACTCTAAGCGGTTTAATCTATTTTTTACTAAAATTGGATTGCCCACATTAAAGACTTTAGCCATTTTCTCTTCTTTTAGATCAATATATTCACCATTTTTAATTTTTTGAATAATATTAACTACTTTGGAAAGCCTTGGACTTAAGCCATCTACATTGTCAGATATAGCAAGTGAGGATTTTCCTAAAAGTACTGCTGACCCCCCTATCTCAGACATTCCATATTTTTGCTCTTTAGGTTCGTTAACCAAAGACCAATAGAGTGCATCTTCTAGTGTTTCTGCATCTCTTTTCCATTTTTTAATTTGAAAATAGTTTCT
>JAUTBZ010156089.1:0-11313 GCA_032361785.1 Lepetodrilus galriftensis
AGAGCAGCCCCCTCCTAAGGGGCAGGTTACTGGTTCGAATCCAGTCGGGGTCACCAAAAACACTTGTAAAATATGGCCTATTTACAAAGCTTTGTGCAGTCGCTTGCAGAAACTTACGAAGCAACGCGGGCCGCATTCAGCCGAAATGGCGAAAATCTCGTACAAAACCTGTAAAAATTTGCACGTCTTTGCGCACTCTGAGGCCACTCAATGAGCTGGCGCGTCGCAAACGAATGCGCCGAACGTCGGTTAACGCCTGACGAATTGCTTGGCCTCAAGGCCAAGCACATCACCAATCACGGCGAACTCAATGAATTGGAAGGTGCCAATATTGTTGAGGGCCTGACGTGGCTTGAGCGACGGCCAAAGTCATTCGATGTTCTGACCGATGACGCTGCACGTGAAGTGCACAAACAATTGTTTGGTAAGGTTTGGGGCTGGGCGGGCGTCTATCGTTTGACAGAGAAGAACATCGGCGTGCCAGTCTGGCACATCACAACCGAAATGCGCACTTGCCTAGATGATGCCTGCTATTGGCGCGAAAACGGCACTTGCGAACTACTGGAAGCCACCGCGCGACTACATCACAAGCTAGTCTGGGTCGACCCATTCGCCAACGGTAACGGACGTTGGGCGAGGATCATGGCAGATGCTTATCTTGCCGGAATCGACAAGGATATTTTTCTAGACTGGTCCGGCGGGGGCACATTGGTTGCCGATAGTGACCACCGTACGCGGTATATTTCTGCCTTGAAGGAGGCGGATGAATATGAGTTTGAGGTGCTGGTCGAGTTTATAAGAGCGCTTGTCCAGTCAGGGTCCTGACCCCTAATGAATGGAGCTCTTAGATTGGTTAGCAGGTCTGTAGGCTTAGCCAAACAGTCCGTTTGTGAACGATTCCAATGGGTGGTCAACGGCGCAGTAAAGATTTTGAAGCGAATGTAATCACGCAGATATATAGGGGCGGCAGATCTGGTCAACGGCTACGGCGAAGGCCTCAGTTTGGAGTGAGTGTTCGACCGAGATGTGAGCCGCAGCAGTTCAATGTACGATCTGAGGTTACACATAGCCGAATTGCCACAATGGGGTGAGAGTTTTATATTGTTGACTTGTAATATTTTTTACCATCTAGTCTAATTTTGCGAGCTGACGAAAAATTAATATGGAGAACAATATTAAATGAATAAGTTATTTGGGGCGGCCATTGTTTTTATTGGCCTTGCGAGCAGTGCTTTTGGGCAAACTAGTTTTAGCGTTGTAAAAACTTGTGATCCGATTGAGCCTGTTGCATCCGGACCAATGACATTGAATTGTCATTTGGTGGTTACGGGCGATAATTTTACCAGTACGGATGTGCTGCGGCTCGGTGATATATTCGCGGCGGCCCCTCCGGCAAACCCCGCCGATGCAAGCGTTACGGGTACATTGGCAAGTGCCACGAACCTTACCACGAGCGAGGCTTGGACTTGTGTGGAACAAGCCAACATCGAGGGGGTACATATGGCCATTTGCCACTTGCCTGGTGCGGATTTAACCACAGCAGGTGGTACATCCATCATTGATATGAGCTTTGATTTCACCGTTGCCAATGGCGCGGATCAAGTGGTGAATTGTGCGGTTATTGAAATCGAGGAGCTGCCGTGCACCGATTGCAGACAAGTCCCCCCTGCCGCAGCCCCATCAGCAGCCCCATCAGCAGCCCCATCAGATCCCGAAGGCGAAATTCCGGATTTTTGCGTTGTGCTGGATGTGCCTGATTACACAGGCACGACGGGGGATCCTGTTGATCCGATCATTTCTGATCTGGACCCAGATATCACCTCTATCAGCAAAACCTGCGAGGCACCCGTTGCCGGAATGCATAATGGCCAGCTTGGCATGCTCTGGAATTGCCAGATTAACGTGACAACAGACACCACGCCTTTTGCTGGCAGTTTGACCGTTAGCGACTTTCAAAATCTAACCTCGGGAGGTTTTGGCAATACGAGCAACCAAATAACATCGATTTCGTCGGCGTCAGGAAACTTTGACTGCGCGCAAGGCCAGTCCTGCACCATTTCAGGTGCGGATTTTGATAGCAACGGCGAGGTCATTGATGTCGCATTATTTGTCACCAGCGATGAGCTGAATACCACGGTTGATAGCACAACCTATCAATTGCAAAACTGTGCGCAGGGCTCTTACGTTACCTCGGCGGGTGTGAACCAAACGATTGCTGGGAATTGTGTAAATGCCCCGTGGGAACCCGTTTCGACAATCACTAAAACCTGTGATCCGGTTGCGCCCGTTGATAATGGGCCGCTGACATTGAATTGCCAAATCACTGTGACAGGGTCAAACCTGCCAACAAACGGGCCTTTGATTGTTTTTGATCGCTTCGTTGCTGCACCGCCTGCAAATGTTGCAGATGCTGCGGTGAATGGACCAATGACCACAATCACTTCAAACGATCCATGGAGATGTATTGATGCTGCGGGCAATAACGGCTTAGGATTATGTGAGCTTTCTTCGGCTGATTTATTCGTCGCTGGGGGCACATCTACATTCAACATGAGCTTTCAGTTCGATGTTCAAAACAACCCCGCACAAGTGGCCAACTGCGCACAGGATTTTGTTGGGGGGATGTCGATGATTGATGCGATGGCGGGACAGCATAGCCCAAGTTCCGGCAATGCCAATCTGCCGGATATTTGCGCATTTGTTGATTTGCCCGACGGACCGAAACTGGTCACGCCAAAAGTCGATCTGAAAAAATCATGCAAAGAGCCAGAGCCAAGCATTCGCAACGGTGTGCATGGCTTTAGCTGGACGTGTCACATCTATCTGGATTTCTCGCCAACGCCATTTGACGGAATATTCACGCTGCACGAGGATGCCTCGAGCATCAGTGTTGGCGCGGCTGAATTCACATCGGCATCGGTTCCCTGTCAGGGCATCGGGTCGGATCAGTTAAGCTGTGAGTTGGACGGGGCAACCACGCCAGCATCACAAACGATCCAGATCGAACTATTCACCGCCCAAGTGGATGACGAGAAGGTCATTGAATGGGAAAACTGTGCCAGTGGCAGCTTGGCTGTGGATGGTTCAGATGTGATGGATGCGCCAAAAAGCTGTGTGGAAACGCGCATTAAGCCCGAAGAGCCGACAGGCGAGCCACTAAAGCAGGTTAATCTTAAAAAATCTTGTACATCGCCTCAACCGACAATGTTCCAAGGGGCGCAAGGGTTCAGCTGGGAATGCGACATCGAAATCGATGCAGAACCAGCCCCGTTTTCGGGTACGTTCACATTGGATGAAGATGCCTCGCATATCAGCATTGGCACGGCGCAATTCACAGCGGCCTCTGTGCCATGTCAAGGAATTGGCAGTGATCACTTAAGCTGTGTGCTGGACGGTTCAACCATGTCCTCACCTGAAGTTGTACATGTTAATCTGTTCACCGCCCAAGTTAGTGATGACGAGGTTATTTATTGGGAAAATTGCGCCAAAGGTAGTGCAAACTCGGCCAACGGTGAAATGGGGACCGAGGCAAGCTGTGTTGAGACACGTATTAAACCAGAAAGCTTCCCTCCGGTTGAGAAGATTGACCTTAAGAAATCCTGCACAAGCCCGCAGCCGACAATATTCCAAGGGCAGCAAGGATTCCGTTGGGAATGTGATATCCAGATTGATGCGGCTCCCGCACCGTTTTCCGGCACATTTACACTAGAGGAAGATGCGTCGCATATCAGCATTGGCACGGCCCAATTCACATCCGCCTCGGTGCCCTGTCAGGGGATTGGCAGCGATCATCTAAGCTGTGTGATGAACGGCTCGGCTATGTCTTCACCCGAAGTTGTCCATGTTAATCTGTTCACTGCTCAAATTAGTGGTGAGGAGGTTATTCATTGGGAAAATTGCGCCAAAGGAGCCACAAAATCAGCCAATGGTGAAAGGACAACCAAGGAAAGCTGTGTGCAAACGCGGATCAAACCGATCACTAAAATCATTGATCCGGCAAAAGAAGTGTTCCTGAAAAAATCATGCGGCGAGCCAGAAGCGGCGACCCACAATGGCGTTAACGGCGTTTCATGGTCTTGCGAAATTACCGCGGTTGGCCTGACAGCCCCCTTTGCCGGCGTGTTTACATTCACTGAAGATGCAACAGCCGTATCAGGTAGCAACAACGCCAGCATCATTGGCATTCACCCTGCCAACAACGCTTGGGCATGTTCGCCCGCAACCCCGACGCAACAAACCGATTGTGCAATTTCAGGCGCGGCCTTTAACCCATCAGGGTTTGAAACTGTCGTGTTTGATCTGTTCGCTGAAACCCACGGCGACAAGCCCGTGGAATGGAGAAACTGTGTAAGGGGTGTTTATGCGTTTGACGGAGAAAAACGCGAGATCAAGGGCAATTGCGAGGATATGACATGGAAGCCTGAGGGCGATCCTGTTGATCCAACGTTCCGCATTCGCAAAGAATGTAAACTTGTTGATACAGGATCGAACGCTGCGAAATATGCATGCTCGATCTTTATTGATCAAACCAACTCTGACCCGTTTAGCGGCACTTTGGTTGTGCAGGATTTGTTCCATTATCAAGGCGGCAATAGCACCGCTCAATACATCACTTCGATGCAAGGGCTGCCAGCCAACTGGGCGTGCGATACGGCACCTTTCACAAATGGCGCAAGTTGCGAGATTTCGGCCCCTAACTTTATGGCCAACAACGGCAACCGGATCGATGTTCTGCTGACTATTCCTTACAATGCGTTTGCCAAAGGCGGCTTTGAAAACTGCGCTGCACTTGAGTTAAACGGCGAAGTTGCCGCCAATTCAAACTGTGTGCCGATTGAACCGCCCAAGCCGGGGAAAACTGAATATGACGTGACCAAATCCTGTAAAGGATCAGGTAATCGTCAGTACTTTAGCAATACGGGATGGTATCAACCCTATCAGTGCGTGATCACCGTTACGACCAACGGTGTGCCGTTTACCGATCCGTTATATGTTGTGGATGCGCTGACGGCTGGGGGAAATTCTGGATCAACACAAGTGCAAAATATTACATCCAGTGATCCGTGGCAGTGTACTCAACCCCCATACGTGCCAGCGGGCAGTCAAGGGAACCAGCCAGCGTGCGGGATCGTAGGGGCGGATTTTCCGCATAGTGTAGGCAGCTCGACCCTGATTGTGAACATGGTTATGCACGCGGGGAATGCACTGTTGGGCACTGAAAATTGCGCCAACCTTTCGACATTCAATGCTGCAACGGGCCAACTAACGCCAGTTACAAATGATTGTGTGACGATCTTTGAAACCCCTGATCCAGTTCCAGTTTTGGATGTGGTGAAAACCTGCGAAGCGGCAACTAGAAATGCTGCGGGCATCTGGGAGGTGGATTGCACGGTTACTGTAACGGGGCAAAACCTGCCCGCAGGTGAGAGAATTTCGGTCATGGATGAATTCATTTCGGCTGGATCCAATTATGCCCAGTCAGGATATTTGGCCCCAAGCAGCGGTGGAAATACACAATGCGACGGCGGCTTGGTCAATAACGGCTACAGTTCAGGCTGCGAGATTTATGCTGATGATCTGATGGCTAATGGTGGCACGATGACGTTTGATTTTTCGGGCGAAATAAACGGGTCGGGTGGATTTTTGCTGGGCCAAAACGGCGGATACCCGAAAAACTGCGCCTATGCCGATATTTCGGGCGCAGGTATTCACGGGCCAGACAATGCGACAGGAAAATCATGTGTGGATATTCCGTTAATGCTGTCAATTGGTACAGGTGTATATAATGAGGGCCCTATCATCGGGCCGGCCACGCCCGTTGATCCCGGCACAACTGGCGAAGTGGAAGATTGCAGCATTGATACGCTGTTTGTTGTGGATCGATCAGGTTCGATGAATCAACAAAATCGGATTGCACAAGTTCGCACCGCCATTCAACAAGCCATGAATGCGTTTCAAGGAAATGGCTCGGCTGCTGGTCTTGTTACATATAGTACCGCAGCCCAAACCGTTGTAAATCCTGCCGAGGTAATTCCATCCCAAAACATGCTTTCAGCAACCCTTGGACTAACGGCTAGTGGTCTCACACGATGGGATCTGGGGCTGCAACACGCCAGTGTTGTTGTTACGGCAGCAACTAAAAAACCACTTGTGTTGTTCATCACGGATGGTGTGCCAGCCCCATATCATACTGCAGAATATAATGCGGCTATTGCATCAATTCGGGCACAAGGTAGCCGGATTATTGGAATTGGTTTGGGCAATGGAATCAGTTTGCCAGAATTAACCGCAGCGCTGGGGAACGATGTTGCCAATGTGTCAAACGGCGATGTTATAAATCCCTTCCAGAATGATGTTATCCTTATTCCAAATTCTGGTGATGCAAATGCGGCATTTACCCAAATTGCTTCGGCCTATTGCCCAACATCCGGGGTCGCAAAAAGCGAAGGCATTGTGATTGACCTGAAACTGCCTGAACAGCCCTATTTGGGGGATGACGAGCCGTTTGAGGAAAGCACCGAGGTGCAGACTCCAACACCAACACCAACGCCTCCGACACCAGAAAAGCCGGAACTGCGTTTGGTGAAAGAAACAACAGGTTATTGTGTGGCTAACCGCGATACGCAAAAATACGAGTGCGGCTTTCGGTTAACGGTGACCAACATCGGCCAAACGCGCCATACGGGGCCGGTGGCGATTACCGATGATTTTGGCAAGCCAACTCCAAGGTCTGCCAAGGTGACATCATCGGGGGGCTGGACATGTGACAAACCGCGCGATGGTAGCATGGCCTGTATCAACCGCAATCTGGATTTGCAGCCAGGGCAATCATCGATAATTGACATGTCGTTGAAAATTCCAGGTCTGCGAGATGGCGGGCGCTTCCGAAACTGTGCCGAAATCGGCGTGGGTGATAATCGCGCCGGGCGGGTTGCTTTGGTGCAGGAAATCATGAACCAACGCGGATTGAATGCGGGGCCAGTTGATGGACAACCCGGGCGCAAAACATATGCTGCGCTGGCACAGTTGCAAGAACAGCTGGGCTTGCCGCAGTCGCGTGAATTTGATGACGCATTGTTCACGGCGTTGGGCATATCAGTTGGCACGCAACAGTCGCAATCTTGTGCTGTGGCTGACCTGCCTGTGATGCCTGCCCCCCCATTGCGGTGCGACAAAGCATCGACAAATGCGCGGGGCGATGCATGTGTCTGCCGTTACGACAACATGTATCAACGCAATGCAACCAGTTGCGGATGTGAGCGTGGCTTTAACCTTGTGAAAGGGCGCGGTTGCGTTAAGAGACCTGACCCTGTTATCCCGCATAACCCGCCAAAACCGCGTTGTGAAAACGGGTTGCCACGGGTCAATGGACGCTGTGTGTCAATTCAGGTTAACCCCAAAAATAATGATGCGGCTGGCGCAGGTGGATGCCGTATTAAAATCAATGGTATTTGTATTAAATAACAATGGTTTAGGGTGGTGTTATCGGATAACATCACCCTGATATTGGCTATCGATAGCGTATTGTTGATTGCTAAACGTGCCACAGTAATTCTGCTGAGGGTTTTTTAAGTTAGGAAGTAAACGTGAATATTAAACAAACGATAATAGTTGGCCTTTTAGCCGCGACGACGACATTTGCAGTAGCTCCAGCAGCACAAGCAGGGCGAAATTGTTGGGTTGAAGATTGTGTGGGGGATTGGTTGAGAAACAATATGAGCTCAAAAGATTACGTTGGTGATTGGATTAAAAGTTGGCTTCCAAAATCGCAGCCCGTAACGAATGGTGGCGGCAATCCGATTGGTCCAAAAGGCGAAAAACCAAACGAAAAGATCATCGCAGCATATATGAAAGCAAATAAAATAGTTGCCGAATGGCCCCCAGCTGAGAAACTATTTGATAGGGACGAACTTTCAAAATTAACCCCTATTTGTTCACTGCCAAAGCTATTGAATGTCGTGAACAAAGAGCGTGATCCAGAAGCGCTTATCAAGATTTGCTTCAAGTAAATATATTTCACTTAGGGCCGCAGCGTATTGTCGGTGCGGCCCTGACGTTTTGCAAATACATCTCACTGAAAACTCCGATTGGCTAAACCGGTTTGGCAAAATTATTCTAAAAGGAACACAAAAATGAAACTAAAAGATTTAATTTTGTCGGCAGGTGCCGCTTCCATTCTCACCCTTTCCTTTTTCGCGCCAGCCATAGCCGCAGAACCTTATAAGGTGGTTGGTGTCGCTGCCGGAGACAGCCTGAATGTGCGCACGGGGGCCGGAACGAATTTCGCCGACATTGGCGACGTTTTGTTTGGCGAAACGGTTCAGGTCCACGGGTTTGATAGCACTGGTAAATGGGCGCAGATCACCTGGAGGGGCAAAATTGCGTATGTCTCGTCGCGGTATTTGAAGGAGGCCAACTCGGGGACTGGTAATCAGTCTGGGCTTGGGGTTCAGAGGGTTACGGGCATTGCCTCGAATGATCCGGATGGCGGATTGGTGGTGCGCCGTGGGCCGAACACCTCGTTTGCACGCATTCTGGTGCTTCCCAATAATGTGTCGATAAATATTGTAGCGATCAGCCCCGATGGCAAATGGTCAAAAGCTGTGTTTTCCGATGGTGGAACAGGGTGGGTGCGCAATAAGTATCTTGCAGGTGCCAGTTCAAATGGCCCGTCATCTCAACCACCGACGTCTCCTCAACAAAGTAATATCGTTCTACCAGCTGTCTTTTCTGTTATAAATGTTGCCGCAGGTGATGTGTTGTGGGTTCGCAACGCACCAGATGCAAATGCGGCTCCTGTGACTAACCTGCCGCCCAATGCTCCGGTATCTGTTTTGGAATTCACTAATAATGGATGGGCTAAAGTGACAATCGGGCAAAACATCGGCTACGTAAAAGCAAGTTATTTGACCCAAGGTGGTGGGGTTATTACCTCTAACGGTATGCAATTGGGCCTGAATTGCAATGGTGCAGAACCATTTTGGAATATGCAAATCGCGACAGATCGCACGATAACCTATACGGCGATGGGTGGGGCACCTCTAGTATCGTCGTTGCAATCGGCTAATGCATCTCAGTCGGGGCCCTATCCGTTTCAGTTTTCTGATGGTGGTCAGCTTAGTGGTACCTTATCCGCGCAAATATGTTCAGACGGTATGTCGGATATTATATACCCGTGGAGAATCTTGTTGAACGCCCCGATGAGTGGCTCAATGCGGGCATTAAATGGGTGCTGTACATTGCAGTGATAGATATGAGCATTTAGTCGAGGTTCCAACGTCACAAAGGTGCTCATCTCAAACACCAGATGTCTATGATATCAGAGAGTTACAGCAGCGGTCAACAAACCCGCGCTCCCAAGGTGGCCTACTTTTACGGTGCTATCTGGCAGGTTTTTACTCCGCCATAGACACCCGCCAATTCAAAATATTGGCACGTCGATACCCGTATGCTTTTTCAAGGCTCGTATTAAACGTTCTCCGGTTGCGATACGGGCAATGCCAAAATACCTAGCGCCTTCATTCCGGCGGTATAAGCGTTCCAGCCCATGCTGCTGAAACTATTAGCAGCAATAAGCCCTGTTCCCGATGCGATCATGTATATGGTGCCCTCAATCCGGTACCTTTTCGCAACATTGTGCATGTCTGTTTCGAATGAATTTAGTTCCATATTTTCCCTCATTCCATTACGAGAAATATCGCTTCTGCTTCAGCCGCAGGTGGTGAATAGCCCCTAGATTTGTAAACACCTTGCTTGGTAATTTTGGAAGCAAGGAGGACGCAATGTCCAGAAACAGATTTACAGAAGAGTTTAAGCGCGATGTGGTCGCCCAGGTGGTTGATTGGAGGCCAGGGCGGGCGTCGGCAAATGGATCGAGTTTTACAACCACAAGCGCCCCCATTCCGCCCTTGGCGCCCCCCCCCATCCGTGATCTATCGGCTGAAAATGACGAAACCCAACCCGACCAGCAGGAGCAGAAAGTAGCTTAAATCGCGCAGGAAACTGTCCAATGATCGGGGAGTAGTTCACCCTTATCAATTCGTACACCAACCAACAGGCCAGTTTTAGTTAGGAATTCGCAGTTCTAAACTCATCCACCAAATCCGCCCAATCCTGCATTAGCTGCACTCGCTGATCCCAGTAGATTGAACGGTTGTATGTCCGGCGAATTACATTCTTGTCTTGATGGGCTAATGCGGCCTCAATGACGTCTGGTTTATAGCCTCGGGTGTTTAGAATTGTGCTGGCAGTTACTCGAAAGCCGTGGGCTGACACTTCTTTCCTTTCGTAACCCATGCGTCGTAAGGCAGAGTTGAAGGCATTATCAGATAGCCATTTCCGATTGGAAATTAATGACGGAAATAAAAGCTCAACGCCTTCAATCTTGGGCCAGTTTTCTTTGACAATTTCCAGCGCTTGATCTGAAAGTGGGATGACGTGTTCACGGCGCATTTTCATCCGCTCGGCGGGGATGGTCCAAGTGCGTTTCTCCAGATCGATCTCTTGCTTCTTGGCACCACGCACTTCACCAGGCCGCGTCATGGTCAGAATTTGAAACTTCAGAGCATCAACCAAAATGCGCCAACCTGTGTATTCCTCTAGATCGCGCAATAATGCGCCGAACTTCTTTTCATCAGTGATTGCCGCACGACCTACCGGTTTTGGTGGTAGTAGTGCATCTCGTAGCGGTAGCGTTGGATCTGTTTCAGCGCGAAGCGTCACAATCGCCAAACGGAACACTGCTGAAATTGCACCGCGCATCTTTTTTGCTGTTTCACGTCGCCCGCTCTTTTCGATGGATTTCAGAAGATAGAGCAATTCGGCAGAGGTGATTTCGTTGATTGGCCGTTAGTGCAGTGGCGATGCAAGGTCTAGCAAGAACCAGTGCTTCTTTTTCATAGTTGAAGGCGTTAAACCACGTTCTTTTGAATTTTCAAGATATTCTTCCGCCACCAGTTTGAATGTAGTACTTGCTTGGGTTTCAGCATTGATTTTGTCGAGTTTGCGTTGAGTGGCGAGGTCAACACCATCTTCTAGTTGTTCTCTAACCTCGTCCCGTCGTCGCCGTGCCTTGGCCAAACTAACTGCTGGGTAGGAGCCATGGGTAATTAACCGCTCCTTGCCCATATATTTATATTTGTGCCGCCAGAGTTTTGAACCACTTGGATTGATCAACAGGAAAAGCCCCAAAGTGTCATACAATTTGTACGGCATATCTTTGGTTTTTGCCTTATGGATTTTGAATTCAGAAAGGGTCAAGTGGGGTATCTTCTCCTATACATGCTAATTGTACCCCACTTTCATACCCCACTA
>JAUTBZ010156100.1:0-11313 GCA_032361785.1 Lepetodrilus galriftensis
GCCAAAATTGGCTATGAGAGACATAAAACAAATATTGCTGGTAAATTAAATTAAATTGGCATATTTAAACCAGTGCACCCCGCGGCCATATAATGATGAGGACGATGAGGTTACGAATGAGGATATATACTAGCTATTTATATTGTAATAAAAACAACAATAATATTTATAAAGCATTTTTTGTATAATACATACTGAATACATATCATAGGAAATTGGTAATATTTTGTAAAACACATTGGAAATAAGAATGGGGTTATCATATACTGATAGAGATATATTTAGAAAGAACAGTGATCATAAGAATACATGACTGCTCAAGAATTGGAGAAAGAAAAACACAGTTATTGTCAATTTTCATCATATCAGCTTGAAGATATTGACCATGAAGTTTTCAGTATATTGTTTTTCAATTTGTTTCTAATCCAAATACAAAAGCTCGATGTCGAGGCTTACGTGTACACACATTTTGCACTATATAGCTACTACCTGTATACATACATCAAACGTATCACTGATATCATAGCGCACCAACTGACCCGCTGCAATGTAAGCATACGATCACGACCTATTGTAGAGCACCTTGACGTACACCCCTATATGCCAGTATAGGACATGGGAATGTGAAAGCGACGCATTAAATTAGGCATGACTGACTACCTGGATTTTCCAGCGTATAATAGATCATAATGCCTGTTAATGGCTGCTAATTGAAGACGGTACGGATCGCCGGGGCTGATTCCGAGGTAAGGGGAGGTAACCTGCACTCGCTGACCTCCGAGAGAACTTCTCGTAGACAAAGAACGGAATTCGGATGGATCGGAAATAATTGACAAGACTGGATTTATTTCTTTGACGTGTATACGTGTATCTATTGACCTCTGTTGATGTTAGCTTTATACGGTTTGTTGACAAAATAACTTGATTGTATATCTGTATGATATACTAGTATATGTATGTGTAGAGATGAATGCTTGTGCTTCTACACGCAATGCTTTATGATCCGTGTGTGTGGAGTTGCCGTGGTATGTTAGTTGATTGGGGTGTACACCTTGGTTCATATGCACCAGCCCGGGTAGATGGGTCGTACCGTATACTAGTCCGATGGGGCTTTCCTACATGGGTATGAACATAAGCCTTTAAGTTTGATTTCCAATCCTCATTCATTTTACTTTGAATACAACGTATTTAAAACCATATTTATTTCTATTCTACTTCCTGAGTTCAATAATTACCCGGATGTATACGTTTCATGTGCGAATTCCCTGCCAATGTCCCATAGTATTTTGCATTCATCAAAACAATGGCGGTCAGGAATGGGGGAGAGGAAGAGGGGGTCAAGCTATATTTAGAACAAACTAGTGTTTACTAGTTAGAATAAAGCACTGTTATCAACCTCAAATGTTGTACATTATGGTATAATTTATTTTAATATGTTATTCTTAATATAAATGATAACATGATACAATAAATGTCATTGGTGCAAATAGTGCAAAGGTATTTCAAGTTAACTTTACACTAAATGAATCACTTAATTATATAATTACATATATAGAAGTAAATCGTCATCATGAAAATATGTAGATAAACATATACATAGTAGATAAATATATAGGATGTAATGCAATACGTTTCGTAACAAAGGGCAAATAAGTATTTAATTTATATTAAGATATTCATTAACATTTTAATAACCCATCATACGTAGTCAGCATAGTGGGATAGAAAAGGTATGAGATATGTTGTGGAATGTTCAACCAGAAATTGTCGTATCAGGCAATGCACTATACGTAGGTGCAATTAGATGTTCGTATTAGTTTTGGAGATCACGCGGGATACACTAAATTAATCAGGCGTATTTGACATTCGTGAACGTTTTAGATAGTTTAATAATTAAGTTTTTACTCAATTTTGAGAAAACTCAGATATTTGCATTTATTGATAAGAAAACTGTTCCGAATGTGATCTTATAATTGAATCAGAAAACATAAAGTAATCTCAGTTAATTTACAAACAGTTTTAAATATTTGTTTTTCTTTCACCAGAAATCGGACGCAGCTAGGGCACTTCGGAACATGCGAGTCCACCTTCAAATCTCGTTCAGATCTCGACTCCCGAACGAGGTGCGTGATCTTGCGTCTGACCCGTGATTTACTAGTTGGATGGTCGGAGGACAGACTTACAGTGCTGGCAGTGACATGTAATCATTAATAAATTAGCGCGGCCGACACTACCTGTGGAAAACAACACAAGGTAGAGGGCGCTGGCAGAGAAGGTCTCCCTTACGACAAACTAGCATCTTCATCACGCGAGTCGTCTGTCGACCCCTAGCATCGGCCACAGACAGTAACATATGTACTTGTCACTTTTATACCTTCTCTTCGGCTCCCCTAATCTTTCCTCAGCCCAGGTGGGACTGAAGAGCTCCCATGTCGCACCGTGATGGAGTTGCCTCCCTTTGCATGGGAGACGCGTAGAAGAAACTATTGGTCTCGAAATATACCTTCATCAGGTTAGAAAATTCCCCAAATTGTTGACTGTGTTAACGGAGGACTCTGTGAGTTCAAGTGACAGCTCAGGGGAGAAATCCTGGAAAAATAAATACATTTTGTTGATAATATATTATTATATTCATTTGTTCATCCTTCTGAACGAATTAGTGGGGCAAGCCAAACGTTTAGGATAAATGACCTCGTAAACAAGAAAGGGTCGTTGTCTTTGTTTTGGAGCAGGTGTTACGTGAATTAGAAATTTTCACATCTCCGATGACATCCGCGATGATAATTAATGTTTACGTGATTGTCGATTTGACAACTTGATTTTTCTTATTAAACGATTTTTTATGAGCTATGCAGGCCATGCGTCTCTCAGAATCCTAACTGGATGGCTCACTTTTGTATTGTTTCTATGTTTTATTTATTTTATATTATTGAATTGTGTACCATATTTTATGTGAGGTGAGACGTTAATAAAATATAGTTCTGTCTGTTTGTCTGCGATAGGACAATGGTATTATAGGAAGCTCTGTAATACGGTAGTATATATATGGATTCGTGAAGAACCACGACAACCAAAAACACCTTCATAACAATATTAATTAACACAAGTAGATATCTCAGGAATAAAGCTAAGGTGAACATTGCGAAATATGTATCGTGATACTAGTACTTAAATTCGGACGTAATATCACCTTATTTTCAATATTGTTGTTGTTACATAGATAATATCACCCGGGTGGAACATATTGATATCGTTGGTATCCTAGGAATTGATACAATTAATGTAAACACAAGGTTTTGCCGAATGCAGTATTTACGTTACTGTTGTCAACGAATAGGATAACAGCGGTATGTATAAATACACGATGGTGAGATTATATTTATCACCCCCTATCATTCTAAGTCATCCCCTTTCGGAGTCAGTATTGGGTGATACCGTTTAATATTGTACAACACTAGAGTTATTATAGCCCATAATAATAAATCTTCCTTTATTTATTATTATCATACCCTGAGTCAATCGCAATTAAATCAATGTGTGTGTGTTTGTGTGTGTGTGTGTGCGTGTGTGTATGTGTATTTGTGTATGTGTGTGTGTATATATGTGTGTGTGTCTGCGTTTGTGTGTGTGTGTGTGTATGCATATGTGTGTATGTGTGTGCATGTGGATATGTGTGTGTGTGTGTGTGTGTGTGTATGTATGTATTTGCGTGTGTGTGGATGTGTGTTTATATATGATGTATGACGACATAGTTCCCAGTTTATGTGTATAATCTGACGCCTCAACCTTCAAGGGAGGTAATTATGTCTCTTCTCAATAACATCACGACATAACGGTATCTACGTCCGCTCAGACCCTACTCTGGGGACGGGGAAATACGGCAAATGTACGCCTGGCAACACCCGACCACTTTATGATTGTCGTTAAGGAAGATAATTAACAAGCATGATTAGGAAATTATGTTTAGGGCAGCGTAATTTATTTACTAAGCTACGAGGTGTCTTGAAGGTCGATACTCTCCAGATCTGGGCGGACGTTGACATCAATACTAAACAGAAACACGTCGAAGTTCGTCGATTTTACGTTTACGTCGAAAGTATATTTATATGGAAGAAATTTACTAGAGTTGCTTTAAGTTAAGAGCATTGTAATATTTGACACACACACATGCGCGCGCACACGCACACGCACACGCACACACACACACACCACACACACACACACACTCATACCCCTCTTATCTTCTTGTTTGATATTTAATATACTACCGTCATTCATTGCATCCAAATCACTTAGAAACTAGACATCCGATGAACAATTTATGAGGGCGAAATGCTTCTTTTACAGAGTAGCTTTACGTAGTCAGTAAAAATATCGAAAATACCCACTTATTTATTTATTAAAATAGTAGTTTAGTTTGCATCTTGTGTAATTATGTTCTTTGACTGCCGTATCGGCGTATGTTAACTATGTGCACTAGTGTATGAAGGTTTAACATTTTTAAGTTCAATGAATTCGTTGCTAATCGTGTTTGCAATGATACAGAAAAGGTCTGTCTTTGTAATAGAAGAACATTCTTATTAATACACTGGCTTTCTGGTAGAGCACCATTTTAATTATGAACGTATTATATTCGTAGTCTGTTTTGATATATGCATTGGTCTGAGTACCCTTCATTGACAATGCATGTATATTAATGCATAATCAAATTGAATTATTAAGAAGAGGGCAGCATCAAAGGATTTCAAAGCGGATCCGGATGTATATAAATATTGGTATATACTAAATATGGTATATACCAATATTAAGCACATTTTTACAGTATACTGAATTCATTGTAGGGTTGTTTTAATTAAAAAAGCCGCCTATCAATATCCTATCAGACTATGAGTTAATAGACTGTGAGCTTACTTGTTGTAAACATAGCAAATTCATAGCTTTATTATGACAGCCAATCACATCTTCCAAATCCGCATGCGGAGATATGAATTGATATTAGTGCAAGGTATCGTCCACACCTGACCACAGAATAAGCTAATTAGCGGTCCGCCAATGGTTGATGGTGAGATTGCGCCCCTTTACGAGGTCTTCGCCGTTGGAGGTAAGTCTCTGCCACCATGGCGCCTTTGGTAAAGGCGATCCAGAGGAATCGATTTAACGGCTGGATGAATGAGAGGAGGACAACTGATTCAGACAATTACTGGGAAATATTATAAGCGAGCAATAAAAATGTCTAATTAATTTGCTGCATTAAAATTCGCCACCTGCAGCGTGGAGGATATAGATGAGAAAGATCTGTTGCACAAATTACAAGTTATAGCCTACGTACCTGCAATGTAGGTACTGATATGTCACTTGATATTAGTTATATTGCTAACATATTGGTATTATGTCCCTCATCTTTGGTATCGTAGATTATTTATGTTTATAAATAAAAGTTGAATATGGTCTAAATTCGTTGCCTGATAAAAAGAATCAGGTTGGGTTATCTACACTGTTTTTTTTAGAAAATGGTGTTTGCAGTTTTGCGCAATATTAATAAAATGTGGTAGTCTACAGCTGTTACATTTGCATATGTGTACTGGTATATATTTATTAAGACATAAGAAACATATTTGTTTTAAATCTGTTTTTCTGTTTTCGTAAAAATAGACATTTGTGTCTGGAAATATATGTATGTCTAGAATATATTTTCTAAATCTGAATCAGTACAATTTTAGTTCCACAGTATTCTAAAAGTGTATGTCCACCACTCGTTATCAAGCACAACAAACTATTCTTTTACCTTGCAATAACATATGGAGATGGAAAGGACTGGTCTTAACTCTCATCCTGATAATATCAGATTGTTCTTAGATATACATATATATATAGAGAGAGGATCTAACATGAGTGGTCATTTACTACTGAATCTATTAAACGAGTTGGTAAAACTGATATTGTGCGAGGCTTTGCCGAGCACAATATCAGTTTTACCGACGTTTAATAAATTCAGTATTAAATGAACACGATTGTTAGATGCTATTTATCACATAACTCTAGAAAAACTATATTATCGACTTTCAGCAGTTTGAAACACTGGACGAATCCACCGTAAAAGTTGTGAAAGTTTTCTCTCTAAACGGAAGTCCATGCAGTCCGTGCAGAGGCACGCTCATATAGACTGGTGCCCTGTCACATGCATGTGAAGCAGCAAGCCTGCGTTAACGCAACATAGATAAGGAACCTACAATATAATAACTTTATATGTATTGCATGGGCGAATAACACCTATGTTATGTGATAAATATATATACATATTTCCGTTTGCAAAGCACGGGCATGGACTATTTTGGTTCTGACACTAATTCTAAATTATGGCGTTAGAACAAATGCATAGTGTGTCGAATAAAACCTTTACTGTACTAGTTTGGGACTGAAACTTCGCGAGGAGATTAATAAATAAGGGCCTAATGCTATCCATGTAACTGTAAATATTCATTATAGAAATTCGACGAAATACCTGCGTCGTTGAGCTGCGGTATGACTGACTATTAAGAATATGGTCAATAAAAACTATCATATTTGATATCGTAGCGTTATTTATTAATATATCACATGAAAATGTCAAAAGTTCTAATACAATTCTGATTTTAAATAACTGCCGCACGGTTGGAACGCGAAATCAAGTGACACTGAACCGTTTATCCCTATCGCTTGAAGTGAGTCCCAAATCCGTCTGAAGAGACAAATATTTGCACTAATTTGCAGGTTTGACTCTCTTAACGGATTCCCGACTGGAGTGTTTATGATCATCGCGATAAGCAAGCGACAGAAGCTTGGCCCAAACTATCAACACTGTAATTGTAACAAACCAGTCATCTCCCGCAGTGTAAAGGTACGGTGGCCCAAACACGCCATTTCACCTCATAATCACAGTATTGGCTGTCTCTCCTCTTCAACTCTCTACAGTTGGTGGTGATTTCTGATCTACCTGGCCAACACCTGAGCTCTTTGATCTCGCCGACTCGTGTGTGCACGCTACCCGTCAGAGGAATGTGAGGTCTGGGGAACGCCTTGGATGGAGGGATTGTTTGGAGTGAAATATGCATGTGTGTGTACACAACGATAATGAAATACGTGAACTGCTGCATCGTTTGTTGAACCCATTGCATATTCCAGAGCATGACGTCAGCCTTCTAAGCCTAAGATTTAAAGGAATCTATAAACTGTGTTCACACTGAGATACCGTTCTGTACAGTGTGCCACTGCTTCATCAACTGTATCGTTTATTTGCAATTGAGGTATTACACAGGCAATTAACGTAATAGTAGTAGTGTCGTATGTATCGCACAGTCCATGGGATTACCATAGGAGAGCTGCAAGTAGACACAATATCCGGTGACATAAACTGGAAGTAATGTTGAGCTATGTCTGCACTGTAGCATGTGGTTGTTATATAGTTATTCCTACGAATATTACAATTGTGGGTATTCAAATTTAAATTTTGGATCAATACTGATTGCCAAAAGAAATCATGCTCGTAATAGTGTGGGCGTAATCGATCTGTCCTACTTGAAAGAGTTTCAAGCTATATCTTAGCTCATTGCTATCGATACATTGTAATGGATGCGTCATTTTACCGCCGATATTGTCACACTCCAATAGCCTCGAATGAGGATCGTTATTACTGAAACAAAGCTGATTCGCCTGTGGGTATGAGAGCATATGTTGGATCAGACTAACGGTAAAAGGCAGTTGCAATAGTGTTACGGAATACAAACAAAACTACGTTGTTCAAAAGAAATGTGACTGACAAATAGCGAATCGACTGACTGAGAAATATATTATTATTGAGTGTGTCCACATATTACCGCTTTGATATGGAAAATATGATTAGTGGGCTATCATCTAAAACAGGTTAGATCCTTCTATCACGCTATATACTGCGCATGCGCGACATGCAGTTTACGGCGTGCCCTCACATTATCCCCATGTTTGCACGTGGTCACGGGCGTGTACTCAGTAAACACTTTCTCTTTGTTTGTTCAACGATGTACCGGTGAAAAGCCATACATCATAAAACACAAATATAGTGTTCATTGTCGATAATGTTACTGAAGTAGTAATCATTTATGTTCTTGGCAATATGAATTGTTTTCCGATTTACAATCAGCGAACGATAATTATTTGTTCTTCAGAGAGGAAGTAGTGTCTACCGGAAATAATCAGATTACAATGTGCATATTCTGAGTTTGGGATTCAAGCTATATTTGATGTATTTGAAGGCATGCAATCGCAGATTACGTTGTTGGTTTAAACGGAAATGGAGTTAAAAATACAAACCACATGCACTTATCATACATATAATCACTATTGTACCTCCAAATATCTTTTCACTGCTGTATGATAGATACAATTCCATTGCAGTTTACATTTCCGGTAAAACCCGAATAATCAGTTGGTAATGTACTGAAATATCTCAATTTTCTATAGTCTTTTATCATTGAACATGGTAATGTAACTTCTCACGACCACTAGTACCAATAAAGCTACTATCAGTGTGCGACATTAGCAGTGGCCCGATGGCCAATGTCTTAGCTAAATTCACTCGGTCTAAGCTAATGCACTTTTGCAAAGACCGATTGTCTAAGTAAAAATAATAATTATATATCTAAATTTGCACCTACTATCCGCGATTGCATGGTCCGGGCTTTGCTAAGTCATTTTAATTGGCCCTGATGTCTTTGATACCTCTTTTGTTAATGTCTCACACTGCTACTATATATCAATATTTTTTTTTAATAATAAAATATGAATATTGAAAACCTGTGGGATATACGAAAACTGTAGCTAGTTACCCAGTACATGTATACACATCTAATGTACATACTTTCAGGTAAAAATGCAAAGAAGTCTATAATTGTATGCCTTTAATGAGTTCGCTGTTGAAGTAACAATAGCGTATTTGCATAGGTCAAAGGTAAAACATATTACCATACAACTATTTTCCCACAACAACTGGGATTTTTGCCTCATAATTTAAAAATAATAGGATGTGTTCTCCCACTAATTAATTACACCGACACTTCGGCGATGATGAGCACAATTATGACGTCAGTGTTACGTGCGAGTTCCTTCCCAATACTAGTGATCACAATCCCTTCGCAATCCCTTTGTGATCACAATAAAATGGCGGTCACCTGGGAAAAATCGGGTCAATCTAATTTTAGAACAGAGCACTGCTGTCATTGACTATATACAGTGTCATTTATTTATTTTTAGAAATGTATTTAATACATTAATATGTTCCCAAAGTAACAGTGTGTAGAAAGAAAAAAAACTATTGTATTTTTAATATCAAATTGTGGATGCAAACGTAGTCTTGCGTTCGTCATTGCTTTATTTCCATAACATTAAATGTGTAGATCTATGTCAAATAAAATTGGAAATATATCAGTTAAATATATTTAACAGTGTCTGTATATATGGTTTAACCACCATTTATCTGTTTTTGTATAATATGTAAATTGTATTCAACATTGTTAATATTGTATATATGCAGGTCTTCATGCACACACCTAAAGTATAGACATACATTGTAGTATATTATATGTGTACCCCATATGCTGTCACAATCTATGTAGTTCGCAATCAAATAAGGTTCTGCTCTTTTCTGTTAACTGTTCTTGCAGAAGTTCTGCACATCGAGATGTCCTTGTGTTTTGTGTTCTGTTCCTGGTAACGCGAGTAAGAATGTAAACTCTATGTTCTGACAGTCTGTTATTTTCTGTTCTCATCTGACAATATTTTCTGTTCTTCTTGTCGTCTGTTCTGTTCTGCCCTCTTCTGACATTATGTTATTCTGACAGCCTATTCTGTTCTGTTCTGTTCTGACAGTGTGTTCTGTTACGTTAAATTACAGTTTGTTCCGGTATCCTTAAAGTATGTTCTGTTCTGTTCTTAAAACGACAATTCAACAAGTAGAATGTTACTTTTCGTACATGACGCAAGTGTACAATATCGATGAAGATAATTGTCGATTTATTATTTTTAACGTAGAGTGAATTCAAACCTAAGTATATACTCTCCCAAGAAAGAAACGCATAGGGGCTTTAATTCGCTTATGCCTATCGAAGTTCAGGAAGCGTTTGAGGTTGGAATTGACGTTGTTGTAGTCGCCAAGTTCATCTCAATAATGTTCAATCGAGTTCAAATCTAGCGAGTTAGACGGTCATGGAAGCACATTGATTTCCCTCTGAATGCCAATAACTGGAAGGTGACGTTGGGGAATTTCGTCTCGGGAGCGTATAGCGGTAAGATTTCCTTTTACGAGTAGAGGGCAAGATGTGTTCTACGGGCGTAAGATATGGTAGGAGACATTTTGATACTACCCACCACCAACAGGAAACGTCACTTGTTGCTGAGCCAATTTCACCAATTTCTCAGATTTCAATTTTTAAGATTGACAAACCAAACGATTTCACTTATGCGTTTCATTTTTGGGAGAGTATAATTCCTTGATCATTCGATCATATAGTGCGTATACAATGTCCGAAAGGTCATAATAAGTAGAACACATTAATATAACAAATTACCTAGAATTAACACATCCAAGAGTAGCATCCGCTACTTAGGACTTCGTGCGTCCATTTCAATATAGGCTAACACCTTGTTGATCATACGTACTTAGGACAGACTTAGTGCGTCCATTTCAATATAGGCTAACACCTTGTTGCCGGCTGTAGATTACATTCAAAATTAATCATTATTTTAGCAGCGTGTACGAATATCTTGTGAAATGTTATGCATAATCTTGTGTATATGATCTTTGATCGCCAGTTAGTCTATATAACCCCCACGGCGAAGAACATACACCAGAGGACATCCTCTATCCCGGGGTAAAGCGCTTGAAATACTATCTTGTCTTCGCGAGAGGGTGACACCGGGGGATGATTCGTTCCTTAATGCGGAGAATAGAATCGCGTGTGGCATTTCTATTGTAGTTCCACATCTGCTATGAACGATGGACAACTTAATCACATTAGGATATCTAGTAGCATAATACATGTAATACTATATTATATATATACTATATTTAAATTATCTATAGATAGCAAAATAGTAAACGGGGCATCTTATAGCTACCGTTCTGCTGCTATAGATAGCAAATAGTAAACCGGGCATCTTATAGCTACAGTTCTGCAGCTAAATATCACAATTGATAGACCTGGATAATGGACAAACGAATTTCGACCTGAGACTAATTGCGCTTGATTTATCCACCCACAAGTTGTTATTTAGTGATGTACTTGATCCCCAACACTTGATAAT